>SPJY01025704.1:1402987-1454534 GCA_005191435.1 Raddia distichophylla | reverse complement strand
ACAAAATGGAGTGGCGAATCATTCTCTGGCGTGCACGCGAGCTGTTCGTTGTTCAACCTCCATGCTTCAAATGCATGTATATGTATTTACGTACATATGTGCAGATCACCATATATAAATAAACGCACATATATATATATATATAAACCATTGAGCAGCATATATATATGGCTATACATACACGTCAACAAAGTAATTAAGAAAAGAACCGTCTTGTGCGTCACCATCCAACAGGTGCACACCACCAAATTATTAAGTGCCAAGTGTTGTCCTAAACAAGAATCAAGACCCAAATGTATTTGTCTCACGGTGTTTTTCAAGGAGGAAGAAGACAACGGTTGGATAAGGGGCATTTCGGTCTTTTTACGTCTTAAATTGATGGGAAAGGAAAGGAAAAGAAGGTAAAAGCCAGCAAAATGCTCGAAATGTCATATATAAAAGAAATAGGTGTGCCCGGTGTCATCTATCAAAAGGCACATCAACTGGGTGTTATTTTCTGCGAGGCACATCAACCGAGTGTCATACAACCAATTCTTTTTGTGAATTTTTTGGGCTCGGTTTTTAGGATTTGGATTTTCGTGGGGCCGTGTTTCAGTGAGACAGGCGAGGTTTCCAAATTTGGGTTACTTTTTGATTCCAGCAGTTTCTCCGTGTGAAATTTGCTGGAGCCACGGAAGGAAGGTCTGTGCTGCCATGCCCCATGAGTCATGACTCATGACACGCTGTATTTGTCCTTTTGCAACAAATTCTTTTAACATAGAAATGGTGGCTCCTTCTCTAGCCTTATCTAATGTATATATCTATTTACTTATCTTTTATTTAAATTTAAAATAATTTTTAATCTGTTTTTCTATCACAAAGAATTGCCAAAAAAACTCTAAAACACAAGTAGGGAAGTAGATCCGATTCACAATACTACCTTGAAAACAGATAGGGGAGTTATAAGGTAGTTTGCATGTACGGTGTACCTAGAGGCTAGCGTATGCCAATGCAGAGGAGTGCAGACAAAGGAAACACATGCTTGATAAAGGCTAGCTTTCCCCTCAGCTGGGTTTAGAGTCTAAAGAAAAAGTCTTCTACGTCCTTTAAGGACAAAAAAAGGAGAGTTCCGCACCCAAGATCGTGGTCACATTGGATATCAAAAATTTTCTAAAAATGAAGCACAAGAATCGCGCTTACCCAAGCAAGGGCGAAGCGCAAGCCTTGTAGCATCATGACGTTGATCGTGTCAGCAATGATAAAGCGGAAAAATACTGCCTGTTCCACCATGTGACCGTGCACGATCTCCTCAATAACTGGACTTGGCTTAGTCGTATGGATGATTTCTATAGCAACAAGGGTCCAATGTCTACGTTGCACGAGAAGGGAAACACAGCAAGGGCAAGAGGGTTGCTAAGGATGGCAAGGCCTTGGAAGAGTACCTCAAAAATCGTGTTGCCCGTTACGTTCAGAGATCCTTCAAACTTCAGTTAAGAGTTGATCACCTTCGAAGTGGTTGACATTGCATCTGTGTTCAATGCCATCTTGGGGCAACCAGTGTTCAATGCGATCCACCACGGTACACTTACCAGTGCATCAAGGTTCCTGGGCCCAAGAGAGTTATCATGGTCAATGGTAGCTATAAAGTGACCTTGAATTGTGACGAACGACCGCTTGCTATGGCCGGTCAACTGTCTCAGCCCGGACCTGATCAAGAATTGAAGAATACTTCCTGGTTCAAAGGTGCCCACCAGTTGGGAGGAGAAACTATGAAAGTCTCTCTCTTTGAGGATGACCCAACTAAAACTAGTCGTTTGGGGACTTCATTGAACCCCAAATAGGAAAACGAGCTCATTACCTTCCTCTAAGAAAAATTAGATGATCTTTCTTAGGAACCATCTGACATGCATAGGGTTCTAAGAGAGGTAATTAAGCACAGACTAGTTGTTCAACCTAGCAAATAGCCCGTTCGACAGAAGCTTTCTCAATACTTTGACTTTAAACTTGGCATCATCCAAGAACAGCTTGATAAGCTCTTAAAGGTCAGCTTCATTCGTCCGGTGAACCACACTAAGTGGCTAGCCAACATGATGGTTGTCAAGAAGAAAGGAAATAAATGGCACATGTGTGTTAACCACGCAGGTCTAAATGCCGCTTGTCTTAAGGACAACTTCCCACCACCTCGTATAGACTAACTTATCGATGCGACTGTGGAGTCTAAGGTCCTAATCTTTTGGGTTGATCTGAACGGTTGAACAGCTGAACGTCTCAAATGACTGAATTCCGAGAGTTTCTCGAGGTAGTCTCAAGATTCAGATCCATTTCGTTTGAATTGCTTTTTAAAGCGTTAGGACCCACCTTCAAAACAGCGAAAAAATAGACTCAAAAACTCAAATCATTTGTCTTTTCAAAAAATAGATAAGTCGTTAAACTGTTAAGCCGTTAAGCTGAAAAGAGCAAGGCCTAAGTTCATTATTTTTTTTGGATGTTTACTTAGAGTTCACTTCATTATCAAGTAGAAATGAATGATCCAAAATGTTTCATGCCAACCTTAAAAAAATCCCTTGCATGTTTTGCATGACATTCTATACGTCACAACAGGTGTGAGCTTCCAATTAAGCAACAGTGCATGTCACTAGCTTGGGCTGATGCCCAAGTGTCTTCTGGGATCTGATTCATGCCATGCCAAGTATGGATCGGTTCCTTGGGCTGGGTAGGACGGGGCCATGGTGGGCAAAGTCCATGGAGCGGTTCCTTGGGCTTGGCAGGACGGGTCCATGCTGCGCAATGTCCATGGACCGGTTTCTGGGGCTTGGCAGGATGGGCCCATGGTTGGCGAGGTCCATGGACCGGTACCTCGGGCTCGGTGCCACCGCCGCGTGGCCAGCCAACTCAGCGGATCGGCTTCTCGGGCTGGGCGCGTGGACCACGAAGTCCAGCGGCAGCTTGGGGATGGGGTTGGGGTTCACCTTGGTGTCCCTCCTTGCCCACTTCTTGGTGCTCCGCCTCCGCATCAACACCTTGATGAGCTCCCCCACCTGGTCCCGTGGCTCCTGGCCGGAGCTCGCCTCCGCCTCCATCTTCGCCTGCTCGCCGGTGACCTTGGCGTGCGTTTCTTGCGGCGAGTCTCCGCCAAGCTGGTTGGCCATGGAGATGGGCATGGACGCCTCGACGTCAAGGTCAAGCGGCGCCACCTTCTCTTCGTCGGACGCTTTCTTGAACCTCGCCGCCATGGCAAGGGAGTCGACGGCGCCGATGACCGCCTCCGTCCTCGCGCATATCTCCAGCAGGAGGGAGGCGGCGGTGAAGAGCGGCAGCGCCTCAATGAGCAACAGCGGCGGTGTTGCGACGCTCTGCTCGTCCTCCACCTCCGACGCTTCTTCTTCGTCGTCGCCGTCCAATACCGTTGCGAGGCACCTCAGCTCGTCCCTCAGGTCTCGTGCGGCGACGTTCATGTCCGCAACTGCGAGCGCGAGGCGGTTGGACCGAGCCGTCATGGAGGTGACGGAGCCAGCCGCCTCCCGCAGCGCCGAGGCGCACCGACTGCTCAGGGCGGCGCAGGCGCTGGCGAGGTGCTTCCTGACGCGCGCCGACGCCGTCCGGCCAGCATCGGAGGCGGAGAGGGCGTCAACGCTGTAGGCGCAGCGGCGCATGGCGGCGCCGACCTTCTGGTACTCCCCGTACGGGTGCCGGAACCCGAACCTGCCGTGCCCGGGCTCCCACCGCGCCAGGTTCGCCAGCGAGTCCTCTATCGCCTTGGCGTTCAGCACAAACCTGTACCCCATCATCTTCTCCGACACCGGCCACCTCGCCGCCGGCTTGTCCTCGCCGGCGCCGGCGGGCTCCATGAAGTGGTCGTCGACACATCCCTCAACGGCGGCAGCGAGCTTGTCCATGTTGCGCGCGACGAGGTCGTGCAGCTCCTGCCCGGCCCAGACCGGGGACACGAGCGCGCAGACGGTGAAGCAGATGAGTGCGCCGATGGCGATGGTGGTGAGGCGCTGCTGCGCCATGGGCACCAGCGCGTCGACGCGGTACCCCGACACGGCGACGAGGCAGTAGGTGAGGATGAAGATGGTGACGCCGTAGTCGAATCGAGCCTTCATCGTCGGGATGAACCGGGAGAAGGTGGCCACGGCGGCTGCATGCAGCATGCACGACGTCAGTGGGTCGAGCATAAAAATGTGGGTGACACACTGACACTGTGTGTAGACAGTACTCCCTCCGTTCTTTTTTATTTGACGCTTTTGGCTTTCAGACACGCCTTTGACCGTTCGTCTTATTCAAAAAATTTATGTAAATATCTTTTATTTAATCGTGATTTGTTTTATCAACAAAGGTACTTTAAACCTGACTTATTTTTTTATATGTTTGCACTAAAATTTTAAATAAAACAAATGGTCAAAGTTGTGTCCAAAAGTCAAAAGCGTCAAACCAAAAAAAAACAGAGGGAGTACAACATTTGATCGACAGGATGAACGCACCCATGACGAACAGGGAGCCGCCGAGGATGAAAGGCTCCGACTCCTTGCCGGACTGGGCGGCGACCCAGTGCACGCCGAGGGCTAGCGCGCCGCCGATCATCGTCGCCATGGCTCTATTCAGCCCTTTGTACAAGCAAGCACCTGTACATTCACGCAAACAATATTTTTTAGACAAACATATTGAGCAAACTGAATTAAAAATACTTCAATATATCCAGGGCCGGCCCTACAATTTGGAGGCCCCGGTGCGAAAATACAACAAAGTTGCAAGAGTAGGCCTCAAAATACAGTATTATAAGAGAGAAAATTCAAAGTTATGCATTTTTTTAAACATATAATTTTTTTGTATCAAAATTTAGAAAACAGAATATTCATAACTAGTACTACCTCCATTCTAAAATATAAGGCAGAAAATTATAGAGATATACTTAATATATTAGGCTATTTGAAAGATATGAGTTCAATTTAGAGGCCTTACTAATTTGGGGACCCTGTGTAGTCGCATAGCTCGCACATGGCCTGGGCCGGGCTTGAATATATCATGGGTTAATCTATTTGGACGAAGATAGATGCTTCTCTGGTAGGTTAAGCTTATTTAAATCAGAGTATTAAAATAGACGTATGTTATATGAACTTGCAGTAATGTCAACTGAACTTACCAACGGTGTACTCGAAGACGACGACCACGGTCAAGACAGCCCACATAGCAGTCTCTCCGGTGAAGACATAGAGAGGCCGGATATAGTAGAAGACGGAGCAAAGGGTGAGTGCGAGGGCCATCTTGAGACCATGCACCACCTTCCTAGGGTCTTCTGCGCCGATCTTCCACACCATCTTGCCGAAGCCGGCCACCCTATTTATACACACGGCCACCCAGGAGAAGAACCACGCCGGATCACAGCACGCTCGCCGACGACCTCCTCCTCCCACGTTGTCGTGCTCCACGGCGGCTTCCACGGCACCGGCCGGCACCGCCACCCTCCACTCTGCGCCATTGTTAACGTTGTGCCCGGCTTGCTCCGCCGCCGCAGGAGCCATGGCCGATCACCTCTATGCTTTTAGCTCGATGGCCGGATCGGAGGATTGATCTTGCCTTGAGATGATCGATGCCATGGCATGGCCGCATGGGGTGCTTATATATGCGATGAGGAGAGAATATAAAATGCCGTGCATGACGTGGCGAAAGTTGATATGTCCCCATAGCCTTACAGTTTTGGAGGCGTTCTTTATTCTGGGGAAAAAGGGTTGGTACGTATAGATCACCTGATCACAAAAAAAAAAAAAAACAAAACAAAACATAGGCATCCATGGAGGGATGTGTGCGCGCATGAATTATTCTGCATGTATTTTTTATTTTTTTATATTAAGAACGCGCGTTGAAACCAATCATTGGTCAAACAGTATTGGGTGTCTGTTTAACAGTGCAAGTGTGTTCCTCCACTACAGGAATCCAGATTATTTACGTGGGTCAAAACTATTTACGACGGCTTCCGAAAAGCCCACGTCCACGTAAATAAAGACTTATTTACGTCGGCCTCAAAAAACCCACGTTAATAAAGTTATTTACGTCAGCCTGGTGAGCCCACGTAAATAAGGCTGGGCTTACTTGTTTTTCTCCCCACCCGTGTGACACAACCGGCTGCTTATTGAGTAGGGTTTCCCCCACTGTACACAGCCGCCGCCGCCCCCGCGCGCGCCGCCGTCGCCGCGCCCCCGCACCTGCGCCGCCGCCCCCACGCATACAAATAGGGTTTAGGACAAGTAATCTTTGGTGGGTGAAGTTGTCGATGGCCAGGAGGATGCGTTGTAACAAGCAGCACAATAGCTAGGACGTAATGCCACGTCAGCGCCACGTCAGCTTAGAGAGTGGCCTTAAATCTGACGTGGCACTTATTTACGTGAGCCATGGCTCACGTAAGCTCACGTAAATAAGTGCCACGTCAGCATTCCATGGCTGGTGGTGACCGACAAAAATATATTGACGCGGGCCTTAAGGCCGACGTAAATACAAGTTATTTACGTTGGCCCCGACGTAAATACTTGTATTAACGTCAACGTAATTACGTGAGCTTATTTACGTCGGCATGCCCACGTAAATAGCTATTTACGTCAGCTTTCGGCCTATTTACGACAGCTTGTGACCCACGTAAATAATCTGAATTCTTGTAGTGCTCCTCGTTAATTTACATGCATTTTGACAGCCGTGTAGGCATAATAAATCCCTAGAAAATTTAAACCACACCATTGCATGCCCATACCTGTATGTATATAGATATACATAAACAATGAGATTTCGTACGCGCATGCATATATGTGTGTGTATTTAATTAAAATCCTGATTACAGTTTCTTCCATGTTGGAATTTGTCTTCTCTGGAAGTACATTTTGTTTTTCTTAAAATTTAACTTCAAACATCTCGAACGTTCCAATTTGTTTTTTTAGATGACATCCATCTTTAGATAACAGCGAGTGTAAAACTTATAAATTAGCGCTTTAATATTCTAAATTTTTTTTAACCCTTTGTAAACAACCATTCTTCCTCTTTTAAATAGATTAATAACAACTCTTCTGATGTTTACTTCAAACAAAAAGGTTTCACGGTGGGTTTTGCGGTCTGACAGCATCACATGCGTTTCATTTAGCTGGGGTTCGAGAGTTTCAAGAAATAACGTCAAAATCTAAGTGTTTAAAACTACTCGACCACCTTTTGTCGTGGGAAAACCAAATGAAATTAAGACATTCCAAATGGGGCTACGCAATCTCAACACCACAGCTCTTTTACGTCTTTAAATATGAATATTTCTTTGGACCCTCTATTTATCAGTCGACTGGTTTTTTCTCTACCCATCAGTCGATTTTCTTCTCAATCGAACGACCAGATCAGCCCCGCCTCCCCCCATACTCTCTCTTACCTTTTCCTTTTCCCCTCCCCTCCACCACCCCCCGACCCCGACTATCTCTGCTTCGCGCTCCTCCTTCTCCTCCCCCGACGTCGCCCGACCTCCCGCCGCCGACGCTGCCCCTCCCAACCTAACCTGGCCGTCGCCTTCACCCCCCGCCACCGCCTTCCCCCCGTCTTCGGCTCCGGTGGCGCCGCTGCCGCCGCCCTCACTCCATCCCCAACCAATCGCTGGACCGTCACCTCGATCCCTCGGCCATCGATCCCTCTAAGCCCGGTGGCGCCCCAAACCCGAACCCCACCGAAACCCTAACCCGAATCCATGGCGGTGCGGCGCCGAGAGAGGAGGAGGTTGCCGGAGGGGAGGAAGGCGGCGGCGCGCGGGTAAGTGGGAAGTCGACTGAAATCCCCCCGGATTTCAGTTCAGTTGACTGATGATTAGCAATTCCCATATTTCTTATGTGAAACGAGCAAGGTGTCCTACGTATTTACGCTGCTAAAATTAGTGGCAATATTTAATCTGACATGCATTTTTTTTATTATAAATTTGTGTAATTTTGTTATTACAGTTAATATGAGGTTTTCCTTTCAATATGACATGTACTCTTATTTATATTATTTTTATTCTAATTTTTTTGTTTATAATTATGGCAGCTATGAACTTTTTCTGTTAATCTAAGCCGTTATAATCTGATCTACTATAATTGATGGCACATGTTTTTTCTTTTTTCTCTAGTTAACGTGAGAATTTCTAGTATTTTTATTAGCATATGAATTTATAGTATTTTACAATTAACGTGATGGATCCGTTACGTGTGTGTAGCAGATGTTGTGGCATGGATGGGTTCCATTCCATTGATTAAATTCATCTGATCAAATTGCGGAGTTCCGCAACAGCTCAAAGGTCGGGTTTGATGGACGAGCTATATGCGACAACCAAGCGGTAGAGATGATCAGCATAATAAGCAGGAGTACCTGAGCCCCATATCTCAGTGACCGAGCATGGAGGAGGTAGGGTTGGAAAATAGCTGGTGGCTCGCATCTCGGCTCAGGCTCGACTCGGAGGTGGCGGCGCATGGCGGCGCCGACCTTCTGGTACTCCCCGTACGGGTGCCGGAACCCGAACCTGCCGTGCCCGGGCTCCCACCGCGCCAGGTTCGCCAGCGAGTCCTCTGTCGCCTTGGCGTTCAGCACAAACCTGTACCCCATCTTCTCCGACACCGGCCACCTCGCCGCCGGCTTGTCTTCGCAGGCGCCGGCGGGCTCCATGAAGTGGTCGTCGACGCATTCCTCAACGGCGGCAGCGAGTTTTTCCATGTTGCGCGCGACGAGGTCGTGCAGCTCCTGCCCGGCCCAGACCGGGGACACGAGCGCGCAGACGGTGAAGCAGATGAGTGCGCCGATGGCGATGGTGGTGAGGCGCTGCTGCGCCATGGGCACCAGCGCGTCGACGCGGTACCCCGACACGGCGACGAGGCAGTAGGTGAGGATGAAGATGGTGACGCCGTAGTCGAATCGAGCCTTCATCGTCGGGATGAACCGGGAGAAGGTGGCCACGGCGGCTGCATGCAGCATGCACGACGTCAGTGGGTCAAGCAGAAAAATGTGGGTGACACTGTGTGTAGACAGTACTACCTCCGTCTTTTTTGTTCGACGCTTTTGACTTTTTGATACATCTTTGATCATTCGTCTTATTTAAATTATTTTTGCAAATATTATTTATTTTGTTGTGATTTGTTTTATCAATAGAGGTACTTTAAATATGTCCTTTTTTTGCGTCTTTGCACTAATTTTTTGAATAAGACGAATGGTCAAAGACGTGCCAGAAAATCAAAGGAGTCAAACAAAAAAACGAAGGGAGTACAACATTTGATCGACAGGATGAACGCACCCATGACGAACAAGGAGCCGCCGAGGATGAAAGGCTCCGACTCCTTGCCGGACTGGGCGGCGACCCAGTGCACGCCGAGGGCTAGCGCGCCGCCGATCACCGTCGCCATGGCTCTATTCAGCCCTTTGTACAAGCAAGCACCTGTACATTCACGCAAACAATATTTTTTAGACAAACATATTGAGCAAACTGAATTAAAAATACTTCAATATATCCAGGGCCGGCCCTACAATTTGGAGGCCCCGGTGCGAAAATACAACAAAGTTGCAAGAGTAGGCCTCAAAATACAGTATTATAAGAGAGAAAATTCAAAGTTATGCATTTTTTTAAACATATAATTTTTTTGTATCAAAATTTAGAAAACAGAATATTCATAACTAGTACTACCTCCATTCTAAAATATAAGGCAGAAAATTATAGAGATATACTTAATATATTAGGCTATTTGAAAGATATGAGTTCAATTTAGAGGCCTTACTAATTTGGGGACCCTGTGTAGTCGCATAGCTCGCACATGGCCTGGGCCGGGCTTGAATATATCATGGGTTAATCTATTTGGACGAAGATAGATGCTTCTCCGGTAGGTTAAGCTTATTTAAATCAGAGTACTAAAATAGTCGTATGTTATATGAACTTGCAGTAATGTCAACTGAACTTACCAACGGTGTACTCGAAGACGACGACCACGGTCAAGACAGCCCACATGGCAGTCTCTCCGGTGAAGACATAGAGAGGCCGGATATAGTAGAAGACGGAGCAAAGGGTGAGTGCGAGGGCCATCTTGAGACCGTGCACCACCTTCCTAGGGTCTTCTGCGCCAATCTTCCACACCATCTTGCCGAAACCGGCCACCCTATTTATACACACGACCACCCAGGAGAAGAACCACACCGGATCGCAGCACGCTCGCCGACGACCCCCTCCTCCCACGTTCTCGTGCTCCACGGCGCCTTCCACGGCACCGGCCGGAACCGCCACCCTCCACTCCACGCCATTGTTAACGTTGTGCCCAGCTTGCTCCGACGCCGCAGGAGCCATGGCCGATCACCTCTATGCTTTTAATTTAGCTCGATGGATCGGAGGATTGATCTTGCCTTGAGATGATCGATGCCATGGCATGGCCGCATGGGGTGCTTATATATGCGATGAGGAGAGAATATAATAGGCTGTTTGGTTGCCTGCATTGAAGGAGTTTTGCATCTAGAGATACAAAACTACAGTGTTTGGTTGTCTTCTCACTCATCTGAACTAGGCTCTCCAGATGCAATTACCCCCTCTGGGCCAGGCTCTGGAGATACGACCAAATTGGACGTTTCCCCATAGCTAAGCTCCGCGGATGCAGCAACAACTACGTGCGCGACACATTTGATTCATTTATTTGATATATCTTTTGATTAGTATTTTTGATTACCGAACTGATTTTAAAAATGGGTTATTGATATTTTTTTCGAACAAAACAAGATCACACTTGCCATATAAATTTTAAAAGTTTAAAATTTTTATTTTTGAATTTATTTATTTATGAGACATTCTTTTGAATTTTTTATTTTCGTAAGTGATTTTTTTATTTTGATTTTCTAGAATTTATTTTGTAATATGTTTCATCCCTCTTTTGAATTTCTCCATGCCATTCTCTTCTTAGTGCAGTCAACCAAACAACATCTCTACGCAGTCTGTACAATCTCATACACCTAACCAAACAACAACCATTTGCATCATCTCAGCCTGGCTCCAACTAGCTTGGCTCGGCTCGTACAGCTTGGTTCAACTGAGAAGGCAACCAAACAGCCTATAAAATGCCGTGCATGACGTGGCGCACGTTGATATGTCCCTATAGCCTTACAGTTTTGGAGGCGTTCTTTATTCTGGGGAAAAAGGTTTGGTACGTATAGATCACCTGATCGCAAAAAAAAAAAAACAAAAACATATGCATGCAGGAGGGATTTGTGCATGAATTCTGCATGTATTTTTTAATTTTTTATGAAGAACGCGCGTTGAAACCAATCATTGGTCAAACGGTATTGGGTATTGAGAGAATATAAAAAGACATCCAAAAAATTGAATAATATCTACACAGATCTGGATCTCCATCATCAACAAAAAAAATCGATGGGGAGGAGTAAGAAATGAGTGAGTTGGAGGGAGTGAGGACTGCAGAGAGATGAACGGGAGAAGAAAGCAGCAGCAGCCAACAAACACAAATCGATGAAGTAGCATCCACATGCATAAAATTGAAAAAATCACGAAAACAAGGGAAAAGTAGCAGCAAGGACAAAAACCTGGATCTAATTACCTGATCTGTTTTGCTGAGAGGGAGAGAGATAGATGAACGGGAGAGGTGAGAAGGGAGAGACAAAGAGTGAGAAAGAGATGAACCGGGAGAGATGTGAGAATGGAGAGTGTGTGTGTGCGTGTGAGGTGAAGAAACTAGAAAGGTACGTGAGATTGGGGGTGGGGTGCTCATCAGGTCATCTGCAAGGACAGCTCAACAGTGTGTGGCTGTGCTACGGGAGCAGCGCCTGCGTGATTTGGTCCCATGCAGGCGCCTGGTAAATAGAATTCCCATTTAATTAAAATCCTGCTTGCAGTTCCATCCACGTGTTGAAATTTGTCTTCTCTCGAAGTACATTTTGTTTTTCTTGAAATTTAACTTCAAACATCTCGAGCGTTCTATTTTTTTAGATGACATCTGTCTTTGGATAACGGCGAGTGCAAAACTTATAAATTAGCGCTTTAATATTTTAAGGTTTTTTTAACCCTTTGTAAACAACTATTCTTCTTCATTTGAAATGGATAGATTGATCATGGCAACTCTCCTTTTCTTTACTTCAACAAAAAGGTTTCACGCGTGGTGGGGTTTTGCGGTTTGACAGCATCACATGCGTTTCATTTAGCTGGGGTTCAAGAGTTTCAAGAAACGAAAACACTTGTGGCCGGCCAGCCGGCGTGTCCGGACGCACGCGCGCAGACGCGGCCCGCTCGCGTGAGACAGTGGAAGGCCACTCTGCAGCCATCAAGGTGGGTCCCACAAGCATTTTTCCTTTTCATGGCCATAAATTTTGACTGGCTGCTCTAATACACAAACCGTTTGCACCAACGTGTTCCTTGTATTTTTACGAATAAAATAAGATGTATGTTGCCATATAAATCCAGAAACTTACCTGGCGAAACTTGGGTTTTGCCTATTAAAACTTGGGTTTCATACTCGTTAAACTTTGCCGAACTGTCAAGTTTCAACACGTTTCATATAAGTTTCATCAGGTCAATTCAAGTTTCATGAAGTTTCAACAGGTTTCATTCAAGTTTCATCAGGTTACATCGAAGTTTCATCCAAGTTTCATCAGATTTCATCAGCACACGGCCAAGTTTCGCTAGTATAGGTGTAAGTTTCATATGTGTCTTCTCCTATGTTCACATTGAAAAAATAAAAAAGTGAAAAATAAAAAAATAAAAAATATTTAAAATGGGTTGCCCCCCGATTTTTGAAGAATTATGAAATTTATTCCACACATTTTGAATATTATTTGAATTTTATACAAAAATCGGAAGTTTAATTGAAAATTTGATCAACCGCACGGCTAACAACTCCGCGCTCACGCGGGAGCGCAGGCGCGTTGGATGCGCGCAGCGCAGGCGATCGGAAGGACGGCGCTGGTCTGGCGCTGCCGCGTCCGTCCGGACGTCCAACGCCTGGCGCTCGCCTTCAAGAAATAACGTCAAAATCTAAGTGTTTAAAATTACTCGACCACCTTTTGTTGTGGGAAAACCAAATGAAATTAAGACATTCCAAATGGGGCTACGCAATCTCAACACCACGGCTCCTTTACGTCTTTGAAATATGAATATTTCTTATGTGAAACGAGCAAGGTGTCCTATGTATTTGCGCAGCTAAAATTTGTGGCAATATTTAATCTGTGTAAGTGCAAGTGAGCTTGTGTGATTTTGGTGATTAATGACAAACACATTTAATGACAATGCTTGGTTTAATGCTTATTTATTGTCCCTACTCAAATATGCTTATTGCTATGAGACTAATATGTTTATTGTCAATATTGTATTAGTCTCATCATATTTAGAGGAAAATCATATATGTCGAGTGGACACGCTATTCATTTTAAATGGTACGTCTTATGCTAATTATTTCAATGAGACTAACACACTTAATTGTTTATCTTTCGTAGTCTCATTTATGCTAATAAGATGGATTGTTAATTGATGTATGCAACTACTTTGTGTAAGCACATATTGTTGGATCACTAGATTTATGCTCTTTATATCTTGACGTATTTATTTGAGCATAATATATTATGAACATGTTACTTACTCGATAAGATCTTTTGTATTATTTTTCATGTATTAGTGATCATCTTAATCGATGCACTAGATAAACTTCATCGTGTATAAATTGCTTTGTGCATGTAAGCTTTCCATAAATATTCTCACATGCACTTAATTTAGTGAAGTTTAATCTAGGTTGGCTTCGCAACTTCTCTTTTGATTCGAATATGAATTTGCACATGTGTAAGTCATGAATATATTCTCATGTGCATCATTAAGTGAAGTTGTGATTATTAAATCATTTCTCTAGTGCATATAGATCAAACATATATTTATCATTATGCATTTAGTAGAGACCTTTCTTGTGCCAAGTGTTTTCATTTGTGTTGTGCTTATTTACGTGAAACATTTGGACACTTCATCGCTCATGAATATCAAACTTATCCATGTTTATTGAGCTTTTGGACTAATGTATTTCATAAGAAAGTTGAAAAGAATTAGGTCATATGAGTTTGTGTGATGACCAAGAAACGTTGAAGGATGACTGTTAAGTCAAGGTCAATAAGATGACGATGTCACCAAGAGTTGAGTACTAAGTCAAGGTCGATTTGGCGGGATGATCGTCGAGGAGGATGATCGAGGCAAAGTCGAATAGAACGAGACTCTCATAAGGTGAATCAAGTCAAGGTTGACAAGACGAATACGTTATCAATATTTAATAATGGTTATCATGCGCAATACATCAAGCGTGCTCAAGACTAACAACATCGTTGAACCTCAAAATGAAGAAAGAAGGTGGCAAGTGATTTATCCTAAATCTTGTATGGTTTTATTTATAAGTTGAGTCTAAGGATTGCCGTACTATTAAGAGGGATGCAACGTTGAATGGTTTAGATATGTCTCAGGTGCTCAAGCGGTCAATCTTTGAGAGAGATCAAGGAAGAGGAGTGTTAGTGGTGTTGGAAAATGAGAGATTTAGGTCTTTCGTGGCTTCCTTTATGGTTGCTGCTCCTATCCTTTAGGATTTAGGTAGTGAGACCTTGTGGGTTGTGTAGTCCTTGTTATTAACTTTTCGTAGAGCCCAAGACATTGAAATCGGAGTTTGGAGTCAAAAGTTACGTCCGTTTCCGTCAATGGCTGTGTGCTGTGTATCGGACTATCCGATGTTGTATCGGAATGTTCCGATATGGATCGGAACTATCCGATGTTAGGTCCAATTGACTCCTCTCTGTCTCCAGCTCCAAAAATATCAGAATTATCCGATGTTGACATCGGACTATACGATATTTGTCAGTTTCAAATGGCTAGTTTCTGTGTAAGGCTATTTATTGCCTCCCTCTTCCCCACGGGCTAGGGTTGCCTTCCACACCATTTTTTAGCAGAACTTCCAAGCAACCTAGGGCTTCTTACCCACTCTACTCTAAATCTAAGTGATCATCTTTGTGAAAAGAGTTGGAAGAGGGTGTGAGTGCTAAGTGAGAAGAAGTCGATCTTTGAGTACTTGATTTCATCTCCGAGTTCGTTTTTTGTGTGCTTTTGTTACTCTTGGAGGTTGATGACTTCTAGACGGCTAGGAGTCAACCACGAGCTACCGGTGCTTTGTGTGGTGAGCCGTGCGAGTTTGTGCAGGCCGATTCCGCCTCTGGAAGGAAAGGAATCAAGGAGTAAAACCGGGGGGTCTTGGTGCGACCTCGGTGAGGTTAGGGTTGAAAGAGACCCGAGCTCAAGTGTGACCGAGCCTACCTCAACGGAGACGTAGGATCCCCTCAAGGATCCGAACTTCGGGAACAAATTTTCGAGTCTCCACTTCACTCTTGGTTTCCCCCTTGCCTCTAGCTTGATTTACTTTGATTTGTGCTTATACTTATTGTTGGTTAGCACCTTTGTGTGCTATTACTCTCTCTTGTGTTGTGGATTTGATTTTGGTGCAGGTTGCATTCTTGTTTTGGGTGGGATTCTCAAAAATCCTAAATCCGTAAATATCGGTAAAAAAAATCGGACTATCCGATATCAACATCGGAACATCCATATCATTTTCCGCTGTGCTTTAAAGGGTTGAAAATTTGTAACGCCTATTCACCCCCTCTAGGCGACATCCCGATCCTTCAATCTAACATGTATATTATTTTTATTATAAAATTATGCAATTTTGTTATTATAGTTAATATGAGGTTTTCCTTTTAATATGGCATGTACTCTTATTTATATTATTTTTATTCTAAATTTTTATTATCTTTTTAATAATTGTGGCAGCTATGGACTTTTTCTATTAATATAAGCCATTATAATCCGATCAATTGATGGTGCAAGTTTTTTTTCCTTTTTCTCTAATTAACGTGAGAATTTCTAGTATTTTTATTAGCATATGAATTTAGGCTCCGTTCTTTTCAGCTTAACGACTTATCTACGTTTTGGAAATACATATGTTTTGAGTTTTTTGAGTCCGTTTTTCGTTGTTTTGAAGGTGGGTCCTAACGCTTTAAAAAACAAGTCAAATGAAATGGATCCGAAGCTCGAGACTACCTTGATAAGCTCTCGAAGTTTAGTCATTTCAGCCGTTCAGATCAGCTCAAAAGAACAATAGTATTTTAGAATTGACGTGATGGATCCGCTGTGTGATGAGCTGTATACGAAAACCAAGCGGTAGAGATGATCAGCATAATAAGCAGGAATATCTAAGCCCCATATCTAAGTGACCGAGCATGGAGGAGGTAGGGTTGGAAAATAGCTCGTGGCTCGCATCTCGGCTCAGGCTCGGCTCGGGGGGTGTTACCGAGCCCTAGTCGAGCCCACTTTTGGGGCTCGCTAAAATAGCGAGTCGAGCCTGACTCGACTCGTTTCTGACCGAGCCTATAGATGGCCAGATGGGCCGGCCCAAAGCATGGCGTTGTGGCCCGGCCCGGCACGGTGAAAAATGGGCCCGGGCCGGCACGGCCCGACGCACGTGCCGTGCTTGGGCCGAAGGGGAGGCACGTGGGCCGGCCCGGGCACGGCCCGTTAATTTTTTTTAGTTTTGATTTACCATATACACATATTATACACTCTAACACATTATAAACACAAGCTAACTTGTGGTCTGCTGGCTAGTGCGTGCGTGCTAGTGCTCTGCGCTCAATAGGTCACGGGATCGATTCCCAGCGGCCACTGCGTCGCCCCATTTTTTGCCCCCAGGCATTTGTTCTCTCCTCAATATGAAATGGACCCGTGAGGCCCGTCGTGCTTATGGGCCGGCACGGCACGGCTGGCAGGCCGGCGTGCTGTGCCTGGGCCGTGGCCTCGACCCATGGGCCGGCACGGCACGGCCCGTTTCATAGCCGGGCCTAGCCGGGCCGTGCCTAAACGGGCCCGTGTTTAAGCGGGCCCGTGCCGGGCCAGGCCAGGCCGGGCCGCCCGTTTGGTCATCTATAACCGAGCCTAGTCTGACTTAGCTCGGCTTGGCTCATTTACAGATTTTGAACGTGAAAACGTCTCTGGCTCGTGGCTTGGCTCAGAGGTGTTACTGAGCTCAAGTCGAGCCTAGTTTTGGGGCTTGCTAAAATGCCGAGCCGGCTCTTCTCGTTTTTAACCGAGCTCGATTTAGCCAAGCTCGGCTCGGCTCGGCTCATTTCCACCTCTGGGAGGGAATTTTTCTACAAGAATGAACAAGGCCTACTTCTAGAAGGAAAAAAAACTCTTTTTACTAGGCAATTTATTTCCTACATTTGCCGTGTGTGAAGTTTTTGGGTGCAAATTAAACATGTCTTCCAGGCAAACATATTGGTGCTAATATTCGTTTGAATATTTACTTTTCCAAAAATTCGGTTACTATTTTTTGACGTACCAATTGAGTGATTTTACTCCACACCACACAATCACAGTGCATGCAATTTTTTTGGGTAAATGTCCCCTTCCAAAGCATATTGGAGGGAATTAGGGGATGCCCAATTTTAGCTTAAACTGTATTCTAAAACCTTAATCTCGCTATTCACATGTCTAAATTCACTATTTAGTTCTAACATTTAGGGCTGGCCAGCATTTCGTGTTAACAATAAAACGGTAAAAATATGAATCGCTCGCTCGCTGCCACGTGACTAGTATGTATCTTTGTAGAGTTGTTTCCGTTTACCACGCTCGTACAACCCGCGTGGGGCGCATGCATGCTGTCCACGAAAGCTGTGGCACACATGGACAAACTTGAGCCAGCAAGCTTAGAAAATATCTGACGGATCCTATATAACTATAGTACGTGAATATAGAGTGACTGTCGAAGAAAATGAATGTTTTATTGTGCAATGTAAATTGTGAACGTACATAGGACACGCTAGTAGTACCTTATTGGAGGGAGTGCCGGTGACGCTGAGACTCACTCGACTGGCTGTATACATGTCTGACTCTGACCAAGTGCAAGTGCGAGCAGGTGTACCACTGCTACGTTCGCGCGTGCCTGGTCCACTCTTTTACGGAGTGGTTGAACCCTACTAGCTTGTCCTCTCTCTCTTGATCCTGTCCCGGTCTCGTTTATATATATCTGCATGCGATTCACTCTGCATGAGTCTTCTGTGCAGGTCCTGCTCGGTCTCATCCTGACGCAAGATCCCTTGGTATCTTACGCCTTCCGTACGACAGATTTATAACTCCATTCGCTTTGGCACTGACACGCGTCTTTGCTTTGCGACTCTTGTGACGTTTAATAGCGATAGTTAATAAAGATTCGTTGATTTCAGGCTGGTGAACACTTTTGCGAGACCGCGGTAGTGGACTGGTAGGAGTAAGTAGTGGCACGTGCGTACGACAGCGCCAAACAAAAATGGGCGGTGTGGCGTGCCAACCGCTGCAGATGAGTGAGCAGTGGTTTATAATTTGCTTGTTCAATGCAAGTGCGTTATCGTTCTTAGCTGTATTGGGGGGGAATTTGGTGTGCTAGATTGATGTCATGCACGAGTACGTAGTAAGGTTGCTAGCAATGCCACCGAAACCAGAGAGCTGATTTCTGCTTTAGAACGTATTATCATCGGTTTACTTGATTTATTTGGCTTATTTGTAATATCTACTTATCTTCGTTTCGTTAAAAATAATGATTTTTTGAACCGATTTTTTCTTCTACCTCGACGATCTATCTAGGGCTCTAGAACACAGTTATATGAAGCACAACCGACTCTTGGTTTTATTTCAAGAATCCCTTAAAATTTAAAAATAAGTTAGATGAGCAAATAAGTCAAATAAGACAACCTGACGAGAACAGGAAAAACACACTTGTGATTTAAAGATAACCAACATGCATGTTTGAAGATTTGTGCTTTGACCCTACTTACCCTCACATGTTCTTTAAAAAAGTCCCTTTTTTTAGGAAAAGGCAAGAGAACTGCCTTTGTATTAATTCAATAGAAAGATTACATGAAATTTATGGGGAAGTTTAGACGCATCACCCCTGGACGCGCGCTACAAGTGAGCTAACTTATTACAAAACGAGCGTCTGCTGCCCCCAAAAGGAGCAGGAGCTTCAGAAGCAAATTGAAGAAGTACATTGGCGACAGCTCCTTCGAGTTGAAAATTCGATTGTTCCTTTTAAGCCATAGATGCCATAAGGTTGTTAGCACGATGGATCCTAGACCAGGGACAAGGTTGGGTTGCAGGATGTTCTTGGCCCACCAAGCGCTGAGATCCTAGTGTGTGTCCACGCGGAGCGGAGAAGGTGTGGGGCGTTGAGCATAGAATCCGGAAGGTCCCAAATGTGGGAGGCGAAGGGGCACTCGAGGAAGAGGTGTTCTGAGATTTCCAGGCATCTGATGCAAAGGATGCGGAAGCAGTTCTTTAAAAAAGCCATAAATTCTAGAAAAAATCAATCGGGTCGACTCTTCTTGTTCCTCCATGAGAGGGAAAAAATAAACTAATTGCTTTACACAATATTGGATGGTTATTTTGCGAAAAACATGTGGGGGCGGCGGGGGAGGTAACTAGACATAGTAAAACAAAAAAAAAAGGATATGCCATGGCTAAGGCAGACGTCCGTGCAATGAGTCCTCCTGGTGATGATATCGCGGTGATAATTCGTCCGGTATAGAGAATGAGCTAGTAACCTTGTGGGGGATGAAGTGGTATCGCCGGCGACCGCTAGATGGCCGGCCGGTCGCTAGTGAGGGACGGACTCGACTCGAGCAATAGTTCACGCCCCGCGCGCATGGTACCATGGCTCCGTGGGCCATGGGCCAAGCCCAGCTCGAGCGACAGTCCGGGCGGGCTCAGACGCTCGTTCGGCTAACATGGATTCTCGTCACAATGTCCGATATAAGCCCAAAACAACCATCGTAACATATAGCCCAATTCAGCCTAGAATCTTCTCAGTACAATCGGCTTTTCCAAAACATGGTGTCAACACTACCTATCAATCTTCCATATTTTGAATGGGAGTTCAGCTCCGTCTGAGAGCCCTTAATAGTGTCAACAAGGAAAAGTCATTCAAAGGTGGCCCCAGTCGGTCTGCGCATGGTAATGGTATCATTAATAAATAGTACAATATCGTCTTTCTTCCGTATGCGCTCGACACCTGGCCGGCTGCCCGCTCGCTCTGCTCGCTTGGGAGCTGCTCGCTCGGGGCAAGCCGATGAGTGGCTGCCTGCTCGCTCGCTCGCTCCTAGCTCTCGGTCGCTCCCCACCGCTTGCTCGCACAACCGCACCTCGCCGGTACGCAACGCGCGTAGCCGGACACGTGGCTGTGCCGCGCTGCGCGCGAGCGCGCGACTGGCTCGGCGCGCCGTGGGCGCGCAACGCGGCTAGTTTTATTCACAAGTGGAGAAAGATTCCAGTAATTTTTAATAACAAAATACAAGCAGTTGATGGCCTTGAGGCTGTGATTGTTGACGAAAAGCACGGTAGTACGTTCTCTTTCCTTGTGTGAATAAAAAACTCTAAAATGACATAAAAATAATCTTCCAAAAATTGAGTTTTGATTGCAGGAAAATCCTTGAATTAACAAAAAATAAATAAGAAATTGAATCTTGTTGGACAAACAACAAGAAGCGCACGAAATTCTGACTGCCACGCATCAACAATTAAAACACTGCAGGGTCTGTAAAGCCTTTGAGAACAAGGAGATTCTCTTGACAACATTGTAACGACGACGTATGCAATGCAAATATCTATTGGGTGTTAATGCGTTAACAACAAATCCGAGTCACTAGATTCATGAGAGCGGACCAAATCTGGAGCCTCCCCGCCGGCCCGCGCCTCACGTCGCCGCCCCGCTCGGACAGTCCCGACGGCGAGGGCCGGCTTGCGACCTCGGTTCCCTGCCCCAACTCCTCGCCGACCTGCGACGTCTCCTCCCGCCCCAGTGCCACACCAACGGCACCCCGAGGTGTGCAGGTGATTTGATGCTTTGATGCTATCCACTGTCATCCTCCGCCTCTGATCCTTCGCCTCCGAGATGTGGTATTTGTGAAATGATCTGCTGCCGTTACCTCTGTTAAGTGCTGTTGCTGTCTAATGGTATTTTGGAGTGGATGATCAAACATATCATGGTATTTTGGAACTCCAGTTCCTTTGGGTGGTATTTTGGAAAGGCCCAGCCATTTTAATGGCATGAGGGCAAATCTCCCACAATTAAAACACCTCAGGGTCTGTGAAGCCTTTGAGAACCAGGAGATTCTCTTGACAACATTGTAACGACGATGTATGCAGTGCAAATATCCATTGGGTGTTAATGCGTTAACAACAGATCTGAGTCACCAGATTCATGAGAGCGGACCAAATCTGGAGACGTATAAGGATCTTTTCTCACTTAAACACTTTCATGAAAACCTTCCTGACTTTCTATGTGGTAAAGGGGTTTCCATCTCACCAGATCTAAGCCGTTCCTCGTGGATATGATGTCTCAGATTTGCTGTTAGAATGTTAGAACCCAATGGACATTTGCGCTAGATATGTGCCCATTATAATACCTATCTACATGGTCGCAGTTGCCGGCATCCAACTTAACAGTGAGGCAACGACGTTAGTTTCTCTCAACCGCTTTTCCTTAGCAACCAAGGGAGACCCATGCTCTGCAAAAATGAATTTTTTTTGGGGCAACGGAGCAGGATGGCCAGCTGTTGAGAAAAAGGTACTCTTACCGGTTTTGAGAGCTGTCTCGACGGTTTTATCTCAAGATTTCAATCGTTCCCTGTAGTGCCATTCTAAGGTCTACTGATTTTTATTTAATCAAATAGGGAGGACACTACCTGTTGGATGTCTCATAGTTATCCAAAAATCAAAAGTTTGTCCCAATCATTTAATCCGCTTGTTCCTACAGTACACTCCACTTAGAATATGCACACACACGCGCGACTAGTACTAGTGGAACATGCGCATTGAACTACTGCAACAAATCAAATGAATTGGGCACAAGGACAAAAAAAAATCTGCTATGCCGATATAACATGTATATTGAATTAATGGAACAAGTGATGAATTATATTATTGGAATATACACTTTAAACTGTTGGAACAAATCAGAAGAATTGAATTGAAAGAGCAAAACAAACGTGTTATACAAATGGAGCATGCACATTGAACTAGTGACAAGTGAAATGTATTGCTAGAACATACACTTTGAACCAGTGATGGTGGAATGGTCTAAAATGCGCGTGAGGTGGTGGGCCGGGTCGAAGCGTTCGATTGGGTCGGACACCCGATTCCTAGCGATCATTAAACTACCTGACAAACTTTCTGTCAAAAGATAAAGCGGAGGTTTCATGTTTTGTCACGGGAAGAGAAAACCAGTGGAATTCTATAAGCTTGCAACTGAATCACAAACACAGCCGCTTGGAATTACAGGTTATCATCTTTGGTCCTAAGGATTATTTATTCACTGGATCAACCAAAATGGTCAACACTGAGAGGCATATATACACACTACACAAAACAAAAACTTTATGCTGATCATCCACTCATCGCCGTCGTTCATAAGCAACCGATGGCTCACATCATGAAACAGAAAGATGTAAATTGCAACCAATTTTGATGGCCATAGGATTTAGGCCCTTTAGGTTAGATGGCCAATGGGCATATGATTTTGATGCTCAGATAATTTTGATGGCCATATGATTGGTCGTAGCAATCATTTTAATGCCCCGATCCCCATCGTGCATAAAGCAACCAATGAAGCATGACATATAGCAAAAACAAACCTGTATACTCGGAGACAACCAACCTGTACCATTAAGGCTAAAATCTAAAGATTAAGAATAAGCTTCGGGCATGCATCCAGTCATGGCAAACAGAAATTATCTGAACGCAAACGATGGCTCTTAATCTGCAGCATAAGATGAAAATCAAGAGGGAGCCAGCTCACATCGTAGAGACACGCAGCAGCGAAGATAGGGACGGTTCATTTGCTACATATGAGAGAAGCCCATCACATACGCCATGGCCCATGGATGATTGGAAGCGGAAATGTGGCGAATTTTTTTTACTGTAGTAGCATCAATTTAATTCGGAAATAAAAAAATAATTTTCCGTTTAATAAAATTAAAAAAATAGCCGCCAAGCGCCCGCTGAATGGACGGTATTTATGAATCGCCCGTTGAACGGGCGCTTATAGACCTGCACAGCTAATAACGCCTAACCAACGGGCGTTTAATAACGCCAACGGCACAGGTAAAAATCGCCCGTTCATCGGGCGTTTTGTGCACTGTCGCATATAAACCGCCCGTTGGTTGGGCGTTTAATGCGCGCGGGAATAAATCGCCCACTGGAAGGGCGCTAAATCGCGCCTTATCCCTCACGCGCCGGCGCTGGATCGGCACAGTGACTATTTGCGCGCTGCGGCAGAGGAAAAAAAGAGGAGAGGAGAAAGAGAGAGGGAGAAGAGGAGGAGGAGAGGAGAAAGAGAGGGAGAAGAGGAGGAGGAAGAGAGGGAGAAGAGGAGAGAAAAAGAAGGTAATTTTAAACATTTCGTATATTTATTTCGTAATATTGCAAAACAAGGTAGGTTAGCAATATTTCGTTTAAAGCATAAATTTAGCGATTAGGTTCTGATAATAAGTAGATGTATTTTATGTAATTTTTATATACATTTGATTTAGAGGTTTAAATTAGAATAATATTCCGATATGTTTTTTGTATGAATATGTAAATGAGTTTTAGGATTTAATGTTTTATAATATATGCGGTAGTTTGTAGTCTATATTTAGGGTTATAACTAGGGTTGTAAGGGGGGCAATACGTTGATTTAATGCGTATGTTTATTTTTATACAGTTTACGGTTAGTGCTTATAAATTTAGAGGACATGTGTAGGTCTGACGTTAGGGTAGTAGCAGACTCGATTTATATGAAGCATAGTGCACGTTGGTTTAAAGCATATTACAAAGGATTAAAAGCGATAAATTTTTAAGATGTTTTTGTCGGTACAAAAATAATTATAATTTATTAGTAGCGCACGAGATGTATGACGGAAAATAAGGACGATACTTACGTTGTAGTCTGGACACCGGTAGAATCTACGACCAGTGAAGCCTTCATGGACGTAGTCGAACCACTGCACAACGGCAGGGTTACCACACTGGCATTTCGGCCATAGCCATATTGAAGCATAGCTTCGATCTCTCAAGAGGGCTGGACCATCTCTCCAGTCATCGTAGTCCAACACACGCATACCAGATGCAGGCGGACGAGCATGCTCTCCTGGACCAAATGACTCCCACCATGTATCTCGTATAACTTCGTATAATGTATGCTATACGAAGTTATTACGGTTTTGGTCAGGTCCCGAGAGAACGCAAGGGCGTAAGTCCCGTAAGGTGAAGGAAAACAACATAGTGAACCCACTGGCAACACCGCAGCGGCGTTAGTGCTCCAGTTCCTTTCAATTTATTCTTTCTGTGCAAAAAGTGTGATATAACCCCCCGCTGGTGCGGGGAGAGGTGATCTGTTTGAATGCAGGCGAATCGCCCCGAGCAAGGCGCTCGGCGGGGCTCCGGGACTAATAAAATTGAAGTTAGCTTTTGCATCTATATGTTTTTTTCAAACATAGGAGTAAGAAGTCACTTACAGGGTACTTTGCCCTTCTCTCCATCTCGGGTGTTCGCTCGTACGCATAGTTCGCGCACTTCCAAAAACGTCTCCCGTAAGTGTAACCAATGTCTTCAGACTGTCTTAAAATGCAAAGACTGCCGCAGAGACACATGGGCCGCTGAACATCTCTTGGGACAGATTGATGAACAGACTCCCTTGGTGGCGATGGGAACTCCATGTCACTCTACTCGTGGACAGAGGTTGTTTATAAACTGAAGTGCTTCCCACTCTGCTCGTCTGAATAATTTGCCTGCTGCTCCCCTTTTATAGCCGAGCGTCCGTCAATTAAATTATAAAAAAAATCTAATTAGCTTCCTCCCTAATTAGCAATTTCTGGTTGCATGCACGTATTAGAGTTTTTTATGGTCAGGAATCTGATGACACTGGCACAAATTATTATTGTCAGGAATCCGATGGCAGTGGCAGACAGGAAATGACGGTGGTGGTAGGCACGAATTGATGGCAGCGCGAATCCGATGTAAAAACACTGCAGACCGTGATCAGAGAATGCGATGATGTTGGGAGGAGGCCCCTGACACATAAAGCGCCTGCTGGACGGGCGCTTTATAGTCAGTCGCCCGTCTACCGGGCATTTTAAATATAGCGTCCGATCAACGGGCGCCAGGATGCTATTTTTTTAATTTTTTTAAACGGGCAATTATTTTTTTAATTTCGATTTAAATTAATGCTACTACAGTATAAAATTCGAAATGTGGCAGTAGTTGTTCACTGGCCGGAGCACTGCAGGGTTGCAGGCTACAGCAAGGATCCGATCGATCCAAGATGGCTAGATCCTGCAAGGTGCCACAGGGAACAGCTAGCCCAGAACACGCAGAAATCCCACCGACCGCTTCCAATCGTCAGATTATAAAAAATACTCCTTTCGTTTCAAACTGTAGTTCCCTGTTGACTTTTAACATGCCTTTTGACCATTCGTTTTATTCAAAAAAATATATGTAAATATTATTTATTTTGTTGTGATTTGTGAAGTACTTGAACCAATTGGATCGGTCATTGTCCTGCATGCATTATGGAGCTTAATTATAATCTTGTACTACCTCCGGTCACAAAAAGACGTCGCCGTTGACTTTTGGACATGTCTTTGACCATTCGTCTTATTCAAAAATTTAGTTCAAATATGTAAAAATATAAGCCATACTTGAAATACATTTAATAATAAACCAAATCATAACAAAATAAATAATATTTGTATAACTTTTTAAAATAAGACGAATGGTCAAAGGCGTGTTCAAAACTCAACGGCGACTTCTTTTTATGACCGGAGGGAGTATTGTTGGACTTGCACGGCATGCTTGCAGACAACGAAAACTGCGCTTGTGCCTAAATGCACTTATCCTTAGAGACAGAGTTCGAGTGTCAGACACACACGTTTGGACATGCTGATTTGAAGATGCTGCAAGACTCGAGCAAAATAGTCATATATAGAACTGAACTAACAAATGTGCTGTTTTGCTCCGCAAACTGTTTGCAAATAATGCAAAATCGCACATTGGAGTTTGTTTTCTTTTATTAGTGGAGAGATTAATTGTTTCGGTTGTAATCGCGGTTTAATTAATTTGATAATCTGAAATGATAATTACAGCGCTTAAGCCCACCGGTAGCCGGTAGGGCTTGTATCCTGCTGCCAAAGCCAGCCACTGAATACTTCGTGGTGAACTTAATACTCATGTTAGCTAGTGCCTAATCCTTTAACAGAACTATAATTAAAGTGTTACTCTTTTATCACTTTTTTGGAAGTAAAGAAAACGAAACATATCATATACAATTCCAAAGGGGAGTCGAATCAGAACATTCTTTATGCAGAGAATACTATGGAGGTAGCATCATGTTGCAACCCATCGAGCTCCTCGTTGTGGTGCATGCAGATATTTTGATATAAACTACATATAAAGGTGGCACACTTAGAGGGGAACTTTTGGTTAATATCTGCTTCAAAATGGAGTCAAATCGGAATGTACATGCATGGATGCATCGTCACCTTGCAAACTAACGGATTCCTTGTTGTAGTGCTTAGACATCTTTAATGATATTATCATTAGTTTTTAAGAAAGGCATGTTTGCCTAACCTAGCTAGCTAGCCTCTCCTGCTAAAAGTTCATGAAATTGTTTAGTGAAAGTATATGCACGGCCCCCCTGATAATTGGTACCAAATTAATATTTCTTTTGTTAAATGACTTGAATATACTCTACTTTTGTTCGAAATGTAGAAAGTTTTTTACATTAACAAGTTTCAAATTTTAAATATTACCAAAGTATTTAAAAAATATATTTGAATTAATTGCAACAAAAGAAATGAGAGTATAATTTTTAGAATAGTATATGTTAAGTGGTCAACTAATCTAACTCTATTTTATAAGTAAAATGAAATACTATAGTTGAACAAACGAAGTACACCCACATGGCTAGTGTTCCGCGCTTGAGCGCAGACTCACCCTTGAGATTTGCACGTTCCAGCCCCGCTCACGCCCAAATTGTTCCTTGAATCGAGCAAATGCTCCCTGGTGTATATGCGAGCTGCGTGCCTCTCTAATGAAGAGCTGGTTGATGTATTCACCTTGTCCTACACATATATTGATATGTAAATTCAACAACGAGTTAAAAATACGTACCGCATAAAATGAAAAAAGATTTATGCTTTACTTTGAATGAAAGATACTTCTCTGCCTCCTCTTCCTGTATTCTGTCATAAAAATACCCTCGTACCTTCGAACAAACCCATTTAAGGAGGATGCTGGTTTGACATACTTTTTGAGTACATGATTTATGCTCTCGCTCCTTTGAATGGTTGACAATTTTGCAAAAAAGTAAAGATCAAAGTATGTAGGTGCCCATTTCTCTTCCCTTATATGCCACTAGTTTAAGTTTTATATTCCCTCAGTGCCACTGCCGTTAAGTCCATTAGTTTTAGCCGTTTAAAAAGTTCATTAATGTCTAAAATGCCCCTTTGTTTTGAAACTTTAAAAAACCATATCTCGTTCATTTTAACTACAAATTGAGTAATTCAAATTTTAAAATTTATGTAAAATCAGGCTCTACTTGCTATTCACATATTTGTAATGTTTGGTATTTTCAGCTTTTGTTCTCCTTTTTCATGAGGCATGGTTGGTTAATTTGATTAATTTTTAAATAAAATTTACGTACATAAATTTTTTATTTTACTTTCAAATCTAGTTGTACATAATTTTATGAATTTATAGAATTTTTCTCATGTTTTTATGAATTCTATACTATTTTTTATGAATTTTCTATTTTGTAACGTATTAATAAGGCAGGGGCATAATGGTCATTTTGTAACTCCGTTATATTCTTTACCGCTTGAGTGGCACTGAGGGAAGAAAAACTTAAACCGGTGGCATGTAAGGGAAGAGAGAATTTTCAATGGCATATAGGGAATTTAAAACTTTTCCGGTGGCACATAGAGAATTCTCTCTGTATACACCCCACATTCTTTTCAAATATGTGCTACTTTCTAATTTGTACTTTCTTATCAATTTGGTCCAGACACTTATAAACTCATCTATGATATGTGTCTCGTTCAAAACACAGTGAAACTCCTCTTTAAAGCCTCCTCTTTTACTATATATGTTCCCCAAGTATTCTTTAGCCTTTCTCAACACGTGCCATTTGCAAACCCTATGGACAGGATTTGGCCATACCTCCTGTATTGCAACTTCCATTTGATGGCAATTGTCAGTCAAATTAGATAAGAACGAGTGAGGTGACCCGCGCGTATGCGCGGCTAGATTTATGTTAAGATATAGATAATATATCAGATTAGATTTAGAGTTTATCTCTAATATACCGGCTAGATTTGTTTTGGTATATAGTGTTTATCTCTAACTCATAATATATCTCTAACATATCAGATATTTTAATCTAAGCCGTTATAATCTGGCCCCACAAAATCAACGGCATAGATCTTTTATTTTTTTCTTGATTTATGTGAGAATTTTTTTGATTGATCTTGGCCGTTATAATTTGGAACGGTTGAAATAATTTGGATGATGTGGACGAACGTGGTGGCTTCTATCTATATCAGATTAGATTAGAGTTTATCTCTAATATACCGGCTAGATTTGTCTTGGTATATAGTGTTTATCTCTAAATCATGCTCCCTCCGTTCCAAAATATAAGGCGTAGTTTGATCCCACAAAAGTCTTTAAAGGTAGAGTTTGACTGTTAGATTCCTCTATTATATATTACGAATTGTTATAGTATAATATTGTATCAAAAAACACCTTGAAATATGAACAATTTAGTACAGCTTTGGTATACTAACGATGCATATTACACAAGCAATGCGATTAAAGTAAGTGCGGGAATTAAATGAGAGAGTGACACGGTATTTGTTTGACCGAAGTTCGGAGCCGCAACTCCTACTCTCCGTTGAGGCTACCCCTTGCGCACAAGGACCGGCTCACTCCCGAGCCTAACGCCTCACTTACTCCCCGGTAGTCGTTCCGCCACTCCGGCGAGGTGGACTCCGTCACCCGTACACCGACTCGAGAGTAGCCACACGCCAAGGTCTACTCCCAAGCCCACGCCTCCACGAAGGATGCCGTCTTCAAAAGTAACAAGCCCGAAACGCCCCGATCATGCCGGATCGAAGGACTTCCATGAAGCTCGGTATTGGGGTTGTATGAATTTTGGCTTTGGATGATTTGTGGGTGGAGGAATGGCTCTAGAACACCTAATTGATGAGCTATGAATATGGTAGGTGAAATGGAGCAACAAACCTCGAAATTGCCAGCCACTAGATAGGTATTTATAGCCCATAGAGTAAAACTAGCCGTTGCCCCGCGGAAGAGGACAAAAAGACTAGCCGTTAGCCTCTACCGGACGCCGTCCGACAGAGGTAACTGCTCACAAAAACAAGGTTTATCGGACGCTGTCCGGTCCCCACCGGACGCCGTCCGACAACGAGCGAAGCACAAGCGCCGAAGCCACCGGACGCCGCCCAGACGCCGTCCGACAGCGAGATCGACCCAAAAATGAACCTTATCGGACGCCGTAGGGTAACTACCGGACGCCGTCCGACAGAGGGTACTATTTCTTCAGACGGCGTCCGACAGAGGGGATTTTCGCGAGATATGACTTGAGTGTGTGTGGGAGAGTTTAGGGTATTTCTTTTCTCTCTAGAAATCTCACATAAGAATATTTGGGTATTTTTAGAGGAGGTGGACTACGGAAACCGAGTTTTCAAGAATTCACAAAGATCCGGCATAGTCCGAGAAATTAGAACCCCTTTTGAAATCCGACGAAAAACAGGAAATAGACCTAACTACTCCTAATCTATACGTGACCTCATCTCTCGTCCGGTCACGCACTTGAAACCTTGGAGCAGCTCAGAAAATTGTCGACGGTTCAAATTAGGGTTTATAAAGAAATCGCCGAGGCTTCGCTAGGGTTCCGAGAAGTTCAAAAACCCCTAGCACTTAATAATTATTTAATTTGACATCAATGTCACTAATAAAAATTAGGGCTCAACGATGCTCACACACGCCGTCTACGCCATCGGATGCACGAGGACGAGGGCAATCCATTTTTGTGGTTTACTTGAACATCCGTGATCTCCGTTTTCACCGCCGAAAACGCACCACTGTTGCTATGTACTCCCTCCGTTTTTTTATTTGACGTCTTTAACTTTTTGGTACGTCTTTGACCATTCGTCTTATTCAAAAATTTTGTGCAAAGATGTAAAAAAGTAAGACATATTTAAAATATCTCTATTGATAAAACAAATCATAATAAAATAAATAATATTTACAAAAATAATTTAAATAAGACGAATGGTCAAAGACGTGTCAAAAAGTCAAAAGCGTCAAACAAAAAAAACGGAGGTAGTATGTACAGCCAGAGGGCGAAGATGACAAGTCATACTGCCCACCTCCATGCATGGCTTAGCGGCCACGTCTCACAATCATGCCTCTTAGAGAAGGTTCGTATATTCAAACGAATTATATTTGTAATCCGAATAATATTTCATATATGGTAATAGCTGTACACGAAAAACATTGACAAATTACCGCAAAGGTCAATCCAGCAGTATAAAACACAAAGATTAACACACTTTGATTTTGCCTCCAAAGTCCAAACCCGAAGGACAAACCAAGGAGGAGGAGCCCTTGAATCTATCAAATTAAGCTGGACGCATATCATGATACCTGAACAAAATCAAGCTAAAAGCATCAAACATCTCACCTCACCTTGCAGAACTCGTCGCCAATCGGCCGGCAATGGAAGGCAACGAAGCAGATGAACCCCTGGCCACCACAACCGCCAGCATCATGAAGCAACTGTCCGGGGCAAGGGCCGAGGTAGAGCGCGCCCGCGAGGCGACGGTGCAGGCGTGGCTCGCCTCCATGCCGCTCGGCGAGGAGCTCGAGCGCCTCCGGGCGGAGCTGGCCGCCGCCAAGCACCGCCTCGCCGCGACGGCCGCGGAGATCCCGGCCATGAAGTCGCTCATCGAGTCCACGGACAGCGCCGCCGCCGCCAAGCAGGAGGACGAGCGGGAGAAGCAGGCGGCGGTGGAGGAGCTCCGCCGCCGCGTCGACGGCCGCCGGACCGAGCTCCGGCTGCTGCTGTCGGAGGTCGCCGCGGCGAGGGCGGCGAAGGGCGCGCTCGAGCGGCGGCTGCTCGTCCGGCGCCAGGCGGCGCTCGCGCTGGGCCTCGCCGAGCGCGCGGTGGCGGCGGAGGCCCACGCGCTGGTTTGGTCGGCCACCGCCGCCGCCGAGCAGGCCGCGCGCGCGCCCTGCGGAGCCGACGACGTTGCCGCCCACCACGACGTCGTGGCCCTCCCGGCGCGGAGGCACGCGGAGCTGCGCAGGAGCGTGGAGGCCGAGGAGAGGGAGGCCGAGGCGCGCGTCGAGGAGGCGGAGGCGCGGCGGCGGGCGGCGCGGGCTCGCCGCGACACCGCCCTGGCGAGGAGAGGGACGAGCACCAGGCGCCGATGCGGCGGCTGGGGACTGGAGGTGGAGGAGGATTTTTAGGGTTAGGCCGTTAGGGAAACGGAAGATGTTGGGCCAGGCCTTGCGGATGGCTGCTGGACTGCTGGGCCTGGCCGCCTGGGTGATGGTTTTGTCGGGCTGGCGGGTTGGCCCGTGGGTTTAAATCTTGGCCCACACCTGACCCGAAAATTGCACCGGGTCAAAATACATAGCCCGCGCCCACCCGACGCCCTGAACGGGTCGGGTCGGGTCGGGTTTTTTTCGGGCGGGTCGGATCAGGTCGGGTGACCCATGATCAGGTCTACGAATGATTATCGAATGATCAAGAATTACCTCTCAAAGGGTATGATATCTACACGAGTATCTACATGGTGGATGGTATCTTTACCTCCGTTTTTCATTTTTGGAGAAACCTCTTTAGGTGGATGGTATATTCACTTCTATTTTTCATTTCTGGAGCAGAAATAGAAGGAATGAAAAATAGAAGTATCTCTCCACCGTTATCAGGAGCACATTATAACAAACCTCATTGTGCGTTCCCTGTTAATCAGCACGTCGCCCACATCCAAATTACCCGGGTGCGCACCACGTCCAAATTTACCTGGGAGTATTTAATTACCTATTGCATTAATTAAGATGCTACTACCGCAACTAAAAAAATAATAATTCGCACATGCAGACTTCAGTACATTAAAGATAGTAGCCGACGTGCGTCCCGTTCAAATTATTCCCTCCATTATAAAATAGTAGTCATTTTAAACATTGACACAGTCTCTAAAATAGAACTTTGATCATAAAAAACATTCAAAAATTTATTTATAATGCATTAAAAATTATATTATTATGAAAGTTTTTTTCAAGATGAGTCTATCTATATGATTTTTATGCTCTAAATCTAAATAGTTTAAAAGTTCTATATGGATAAAGTTTTTAAATTTTTGACTTAGAATAAGTCTAGAACGATTATATTATAATGGAGGGAGTTTATGAGAGTTTTTAATTATTCCTTACATTGATTAAGATAGTACTATCGGGAACCAGTACTCTTTTTTAATTGTTCGAGAGTATTAATTATTCTTTGCATTAATTAAGGTCCGCGTGTTGGCTACTACTCCCTCCATTCCAAAATATAAGGCGTATTTTGACTGGAGAAAAGTCAAACTTAGTAAATTTTGACCATAAATAAATCAAATAATATGCATCGTTAGTATACCAAAGTTGTACCAAATTGTTCGTATTTCAAAGTGCTTTTTGATACAATATTATATTGCAACAATTCATAATATATAATAGAGGAATCTAACAGTCAAACTCTACCTTTAAAGACTTTTGTGGAGTCAAAATATGCCTTATATTTTGGAACGGAGGGAGTACTACCGAAGTAGATACTCTCAAAGATGTGACCGACTCGACATCGGACGACTAACTCTCAGCTGATTTCTTTGATCGAAGATAAGACACCTTCATAGGATACATAAAAGATTCAATAAAGACATATAAGCACGTGAGCAATTCGACTAAGATTTATATAAAAATCAGTCGCCTAGTGATTAGCATAAGCGTTTTCTGTTTCTTCCATGCATAATTGTTCATCGCAAGATATTTTCCTAAGCCGTAGATCGAAGATAAGACACCTTCATAGGATACATGCATAAAAAGATTCAATAAAGACATATAAGCATGTGAGAAATTTTACTAAGATTTATATAAAAATCAGTCGCCTAGTGATTAGCATAAGCGTTTTCTGTTTCTTCCATGCCTAATTGTTCATCGCAAGATATTTCCTCAAGATATTTTCCTCAGCCGTAGGGTAAGACTGCTGACACTAGTAAAATAATTTTGGTAGTGACCTTGGTATACTTCTGGCAAAAAAAAAAATGAAGAACAGGTTCACTCCCCACAATTTTTTTTTTCTGTCCCGCCCATCACAAGGCACAACCGTGCAAGACCATCTTTGTTAAAGTACTTTAGTGACCAGCTAGTTCGCACAAATTCGTTAAATAACTTGCGCTTTAATCATCGGACGACTGTTTTATAAAAAAATCTCAATCGATTTTCTTATGTACCTAAATATTTTCATTAAATATTTTATCAGCGGCGCGGTCGGGCGTTGGATCGTGGGTGCGTCAGGATTAATCCAATAGTTAGCACTCAATTAGTGAAAATTCCACTAAATTTCTACTGTTTTCCACATTTCCATTTACCGCAAAAAATGTTTTGCGATAGTGTAATTTTTTGCGCGAGGTCTGATGTATTATAGATTTATTTTGTTTTCTGTTTATTATAAATTTTATTTTGTTTTCTGTTTTTCACGTCGAGAGATTTTTGCTCGTATAATTTGCGAAATCGTGCAGGCGCAAAAAATTTCAGTAAATTTCTACTGTTTTTTCATATTTCCATTTATTGAAAAAATGTTTTGCGATAGTGGAATTTTTTTGCGCGATGTCTGAATACATGTATGCGGTATGTGCCTGCACAAATGCTGAAATTGCAGGCGCCTGCCAAATAGTGCCTCCCATATTTTATGTGTCGTATTTTGATCTACGGTCCTAAAAACCAACGGAGAGTATAATAACTCTCAACCACGTGATGTCACACCAGTCCCAATAACTTATTACCTCTTCAACTGCGAGGTTCCCCGTATAAAAACCTCGCAAACACAGGTGCACCCACGCACAGAGCGAGCAAGAGAGACAGCACGGGAGAAAGCGAGGGAGGAAGAGGAGAGACGTTGATCAATCCGTGGAGCATGGAGGTAGGAGGCGTTATGGGCGAGGCGAGGCGGCAGCTGAAGCTGGCGCTGCCGATAGCCTTCACGAATCTGCTCAACGCGAGCCGCCTGTCCGTCTCGCTCATGTTCGTCGGCCACCTCGCCGAGCACGTCTTCGCCGGCACGGCGCTGGCCACCAGCTTCACCTTCGTCACTGGATTCAGCATGATGGTACGTTCCTACGACGCTACGCACTGCACATCTCCTCGATGCAGCTCCCCTCACTCCCACTCTGGCTGGCACACTGTAATTAGGGCTAAGGAGTGGCTGCAGGGCAGTCGTCTGTTTACATCCGCACCTTCCACGGGTCTAGCCGTCGACGACCGCGCAACGAGAGGGCAGGCGACTGCCTGCAAGCAAAAGCGCTATAATTAAGCGACAGTACGTGTCTTGCTATCAAACATTGAATCTTGAGGTAGAATAAGGTCGAGAAATTAACTTGTTTCTCGGCACAGCTTAATCAAAATCCAGTGAAAACTGATGATACGCTTCTGATTGCTTCACAGTTCGCACCGCGTTGTGCCCGGGCTAGCCTTGCTTCCTGTGACACCCTAGGATCAAACACATAGGTGTATATGCTCTTGTTCTTTTCGGTTGGTGAAAATTTTAAATCTCAAAAGGTTTTGACCCTTTAAAAGAGGTTTTAAAGTCCAAAAAATCATAAATAAATATTTTAGGAACTTTAGAAAGAACTATTTAAAATCTCATAAATATGACTACAAAATATTATATCATTTCATTTATAAAAAATAATAAATTTAATTTATCTTATGCCGAGAAGAACAATACCATATATTATCTCCAGAGTATAGGCACAGGCCTGGGCCTATGCCTGGGTGCACGCACAAGTCAAAATGACGTTTTTAATTAGATTCGGACTTTTATCGTCTTTACTAGATGCACATGGATGTATGGTGTGTGCGAAAGTGAGTACGTATGTGCATATCTGCTTGTACCATAAAGTTGGCATTTTGGAGCATATAATATTATAGTATTATAGAAAAATTATTTCAGAAATGTTAACAAAGATGTTATTCCGCTAAAGTTAACATAGATCACTTATCAATTATATATAACAAGGCGCAACCGGCCGGCCTCCGTGCATCCATGTGGACACTTCGTCGAAAGATCGTCAGCCGTCCGATCATCTCGTCAGCCAACATCTGGCCGTCCATACTAGTTTAACTTTTAAAATAAAAAGGTCCGTTTGTCTGAGAACAAGGTGGGGTCGTCGGGCGGGTTGGCTAGCTGAGCTAGCTTTCAGGCCGGAGACCGCGATTCGAATCCCAGACTCCGCCTTTTTCAGCGCCCTTCTCAATTTATTTATCTACACATTTAAAAAAGAAGATTGCCCGGATGAAAATAAGTGCGCGCTTCGGCGGAGATCGCGGTTTGAATCCCAACCTCGCCTCCGCCGTTTTTTCTCGAACCGTTATCCATTTATTTATTTATACATGTAAAACAAAAAAATCAGAAAAATTCTAATAAATCTAAAAAAACCAATGCACAACAAAACAAATACGATCAAAGTCCATAAATAAATTTGAACATTAAAAATTTTTACTTCTATAAAATAAAGTTACAAAAATTGAAAAATTTTAGGACGAAAAAAAAATCTAAAAAACCCCAGGAAAAACTTTAAAAATACAAAACGCAACAAAAAAAAAACATGGTGAGAGTCCATGAACGAATTTTAACCTTAGAAATGTTGACTTCTATAAAATTAATTAAGAAACGATTGAAAAATTTTAGAAAAATAGTAAAAAATTAAAAATCTAAAAGATTCCAGGAAAGTTCCAAAAATAAAAAAATTCAAAATGCAACAAAAAATTCATGGTAGGAATTCATAAATGAATTTGAGCAAAATGTTGACTTTTATAAAATGAAATAAGAAATAATTGTATTTTTTTTCAAAAAAATTTAAAAACAAAAAATTCAGAATGCACTTAAGCCTTCTAAAACTAATGCCACGTACCAAGAGCGCGTAGACATTGCTAGTATGTATCATGCAGGTTCACTTTTTCGTGAGTTGTGGGTGTAAAAATTGTGCTCTTGCCCTCCCAAAACTCGGCTACTTGCATGTTCTTTCTAAAGTTCCTTTAAAAAAATATTTTTTTTTGAGGAAAACCTTTAAAACAAGATACTTGCATGTTCTTAGCCAGACCACGTGTACAGCGTGATATGCTGTTGATAAGTCATCATGCATGCATGCTATTTCGAACAAAAAACAACGTGAGTGAGATAGGACATATATGGCCTTGTTCTTTTCAGCGTATCGTACCGTTGCGTATTACTGTAGCAAATTTTGTTATTTTTATATAGCCTATATGTTGTCATAATTTGCGACGATTTTTTTGTGACTTTTAGTAGTCGTTCCAAAGATTCTAAAACTATTTTTTAATTATTTTTTTATAATATTTAGACCCCATTTCGAGGGCTTTCAAATTTGCTACAGTAATACGCAAACGCAACGATACGCTGAAAAGAACAAGGCATAGGGAGAATTGATTGATATATGGGTGCGTGACTCCGTGTCAATAGACGGAAAATAGAGAAAATTTCAGTCGATGTTTTTTATACTAGTTAATAACTAAATTTACATATAGTTTGATATTGCAAAAGAGTAAGACAATCAACTATATTTTTTAGTTGTTGAATGATCATTTAAAAGGAAAAAAGAACAAGATAAACAAGAGGCTACCTATAGAACTAAAAATATATGCCAAAATAGTACATAAAATTTTTACAATCAAATTGTACACTTTTACAACATCAAACCATATGTAAATTTAATTATTTACTAGTATAAATATGTTGACTGAGATTCCATCTATTTTCAGGATGCTGATAAGGAGCAATTACATTGATATATTTATAGTGCTACAGTTGACTATAGCATATGCATCTCGGGCCTCTTTCCGACTTATTTGCTTATAAATATCTACTCGTTTGTTTATCTTCGGTTTCAAAAACATAAATTCCGTGGTATTTTTTGGTCTATTCTTTTTTTTTTGGTCTTGAAGATGTAGCACAAATAGTTCTAGATAGCAAGTCAAACGAAGCGTGTCGAATTTCTCCGATCCCTTTGGGAAGCTCACAAAGTTCAGCTCATCGACACATCATTGGATCAGCAAATCAGATAAGTCGAGAAAAAAACATGTGTGTATGGAAAACCTATCCATAATGGTATGAATAGAATTAATGAATTAACGTGTGGTGGGTGTGATTTTGTGTGCGTATTTTTTGTACCCTCTTAAAAAAATATTGTATAAGCGGTCTTTAGTATATATACTTTTAAATTTCTACATGGTGACATGGATGAGTATTACTTTGCCTTGCTTACTTGTAACTAGTAATCAATCATCAGGTAAACTTTCTTTCTCCCCATCTAGCTATTTAGTGCCCCTCTCTTTCATGATATCGATCGTGTTCTGCAACTTCTATCCAAACCGTTGTGATACCTTTTGTAAAAGATCCTATCTGATAGCACGATTCCCTTTAAAAAGAGAGCGAAGGAGTAAGCGCTGAACTATTATATATTTCATAGTAAATCACAAACTAGTATTTTTTTTGTTAAAAACAGTCCACCATTTTCTTTCTTTTCCATTTATATACTAATTTAATTTGAAACTCTATTATTTTATATGTCCACATATTTTATACTTATATTCTCACTCTGCTAAAATTAGCACTTATCTTTTTTGGTAAGGAATGCACACATATCTACTATATGTAGTATTTTTTTACGTCTCGCACTACTACAGAAACAGCTATTCATGCTAGTCTACCACTATCGGTACATAAAAAACTGACGGTGATAATGTATCACCGTTGGTTAATGTCAAAAATTGGCAGTGATAATTAATCTGAAAAGAACCAATAGTGAAATATCATTATCACTAATGCCGCTCCCTATTACGAACCGACAGTGACATTGGGTTGCAGCCCGTCTTAAAAAATCTATAACTTTTTCTTAGGGCGTAAGATGGAGACAAAATTTAGATGAAAATTATAGCGCTCAATGAGATCTACAACTTTGTAGTTAAAACTTTTTTCAATCGAAATCATTTAAATACCTAAATAATCATTAAAACATTTGGATTATATAAAAAGAAAAAACATCTCATTATTCTTAGTAATCATTGATAAGTGAGATGGTAAAGAAGTTTCATGTGAGCTCATAGGTCATGGGTCCGACTCCGATGTATCGCACCCGTGTCTATCTTGCACAAAAATGGCTTGACTTGTGACTTTACCGTAGTTTTTTATGTTATCTAAAGTTAAAAATGGTACTACAGTGATATCACTGCCTATTAGTACAGAACCGATAGTAACCATGGTTATCACTGCCGTGGCTTGACTTATGACTTTGTGACTGTGTATATGTAGATGGTAATACTTGGTTGCATGATTTTTTAGATTTTCTAAAGCTAAAATTAGAATATCACTTCATGTTACTGAACTGATGGTGATAATCATGGTTACCACTACTGTTTATCCATTGCCGGTTCAAAAAACAGACATTAAAGTCAGTAGTGGAGCCTTTTCAGTCTTCCAGGAAATGAGCCTTCCTAGTTCCTATGATGATATTAAAAATGAATCAACCATTAATGTATCGGTTTGTTTGTTCAGCACTTTCTCTACGATATAATGGATGTGTACTGTTGTAAATCTTTAGGCAAACTTTTTTGCCCCCTCAACTGCTGTAGCCATGAGTGCCCGTCTCTCTCAGGACATCGTGTTCTATCCAAAACATTATGATTCCCTTTTTTAAAAAAGATTCTTTACCATACCATGCATGATACCCAATAAAAAAAGAGAGAGCGGGCGGGCACTTAATATTAAATATTTTCAGAGCATTGCAGATCTCAAACTAGTATTTTTTTTTTGGGTTAAAAACGGCCATCCATAATTCTTTTCGTTTGGACTATACTGAAAATTTTTGAAACTCTATTGTTGAATATAATTAAATAGATCGTTTTATACTTATCTTTTCTTCTCGCTAAAAAGGACTTATATTTTCTGGTATGGAATTTGTACATATGTAGGCAGTAATATTTTCATACATATCGATGTCGATAGGATTGTGAGCATGTGCGCACCTGCACGAATTTTCGGATGAGAAAGTTTGACACTCAAAAGGTGAAGCCTCCTCATTCTACCAGGAAATAGGAATTTCTAGTTCCTATCCATTAAAATTCAATGAATAGTGTTTTATAGGGAGGTATAAAGGGACGGTTACGATGCTTTAACCTCATTTGTTTTTCAATGCTGAACTTGTGGCTCCGGCTTTATTCTCCTAGGTATTAAATATACTATAATGGCAAGAAAATAACTTTGGATGTTTATACTCTGCTGTAATGTTATCGATGACCTAAAGTTCGCCGCGGTTGAAAAGTATTAGTGTCCACCCTTTTCATCAGCTTAGGTTTTTGGATAAACTAGTTGATGCATACAATTTAATATGGTATGAAAGATAGTTTGGGTTCTGCTATAGACATTATTGTCATTTGCTTCTATTTTTCACGTGTTAAGGCCTAAACACTACACGTGCAATTGTCGTGTGCTCCTATATTCCACGTTTTGAAGTCTGAAGGATCCTCGTAAGGGGAAGTGTTTACTTGCCATTTACTGGATATGTCCATATATGTGGAACCTTGAGATACACGGTTTTCTCATGATGTCAATTACTCCGTATCTACACTGTCAGTTGCAAATCATCAGGAAATTAGCATTTATGCTGCTGGAGAAATCGTATCGGCCGGATGACTTACGGCACTACTATCACTCTTTTCTAGTGAACACAGAAGTGCAGTTCTAGAGCAAACAACACCAGACTGCATTAGAAACTAAGATTAATTTTGTTATATTCTTTGGATCTATCTACGCTTTAAACGCTCTGAATCATAGTAACGCTCAATTAGCTGCATACATGTTCGTCCCTGTGTGGTAGATCGGGCTCAGCAGTGCACTGGACACGTTCTGCGGGCAAGCCTACGGAGCCAAAGAAGAAGCCTCGGTGGGCGTGCACATGCAGAGGGCCGTCATGGTGCTGGTGGCACTATGCATCCCGATATCGGTGGCGTGGGGCTTCGCGGGGCCGATCCTGACCCTGCTCCGGCAGAGCGCGGAGATCTCCGGCGAGGCCGCCGCCTACAGCCGGTGGCTGATCCCGTCGCTCTTCGGCTTCGCGCTCCTGCAGTGCGAGACCAGGTTCCTGAGCAGCCAGAGGGTCGTCGTCCCGCTGATGCTCGCCTCGCTGCTCTGCTCCCTGCTGCACCCGCCCGTGTGCTGGCTCCTCGTCTTCAGGTCCGGCATGGGCAGCGGCGGCGCCGCCGTGGCGCTGTCCATCACCTTCTGGCTCAACGCCCTGCTGCTCGCGCTCTACATCAAGCTCTCGCCCTCCTGCCGGGCGACGTGGCAGGGGTTCTCGACGGACGCCTTCCGCCACCTGCCCCAGTTCTTCAGGCTCGCCACCTCGTCTGCGCTGATGCTATGGTCAGTGTGACGCGCGCATCATCCGCACAAAGTTTTCAGTTTCACTGATTAATTCCTAGTGAGTAGTAGTTCATCACTGATATATAATTTGTATATGCGTCTGATTCGTAAACCTTTTCTTCTTCTTCTTTTTCAATGGAATTTCATGGAAGCTTAAGATTCTGGACACAGGAGCTTCTGGTGCTTCTTTGCGGCCTTCTACCGAACCCGAAGCTCGAGACATCGGCTATGTCGATCATGTGGGTTCCCTGCATGTGAATAACAAATGAATTAGAATGAATTTGTTGGTGTGCATGCATGCATGCTTTTAAATATTAGAATGATTTTATTTGATATGTAGACGTAACACTTCGTCCATTGCTGCCATGATCTCCCTCGGTTTGAGTACTTCCACCAGGTAAGTAAATAGTAACTCTGCATTTTATATTCCACACTTGGTCTTATTCTTAATTATATTTTTCATAATTATTTTTTTTCTCAGCATACGACTTTCGAATGAGTTGGGTGCTGGTCGTCCTAAAGAAGCTCGTAAAGTAATATTCGTCGCATTGTTCTTGGCTACTTCGGAAGGTCTCAGCCTAGCATTACTTCAAACCTTGCTAAGGAATGTATGGGGAAAGGTCTATAGCAATCAAACAGAAGTTGTGAAGTATGTGGCCATTTTAATACCCTTGCTAGCCATTACTCATTTTGTCGATTCGATACAATGCTTGTTTGCAGGTATGCCAATCTTCTATTATTGGGATTTACTATGTATGTTCAGTTATGTGCGCTTCTAACTTCTACTAAAATTATTGGAGACACGTACGTTAAATCACTGCAATGAAACTTTTTCATGTGATTATTGTTTTTTTCAAATGAGAACTTACATCATAATGCTTATCTAAAGATGTCAATGATTTTATACTAACTCAACTAGGAAAATGCGAGCTCCATGAAATTTATTGAAAAAAATGTTCCACATATATATTCATCAAAGGTGGTTAGGATAGTTAAACTAATTCCGTCAACGAGACACAAGTACAATGAACAATCTTTATAGATTTACAGAAGGAAAATATGTTCTTACACAGAAACTTATTTTTATTCATGCCTTAAAGTGCAATTATTTACTCCTTGTTACCATGTCTTAATTTTTGATAGATTTTCTAGCATGTCAATATTTTGATTTTGTTTCCAACTATGTAATTGTTGATGGGCAGAAAAGTTTAGTTTTGGAGCACAAATATGCATCGTTATTTCGGACACTGATTTATTTTCCAAGTATACCCGCAAAACTTCTATGATGATCAAATATTGTTTCTTTCGAATGGTTTTCCTGCAGGTATATTGAGGGGATGTGGTTTGCAAAAGATAGGCGCAACAATAAATATAGGGATATTTTACATTATTGGTGTTCCTATTTCAATTGTTTTGGGCTTTGTTGTTCACATGAGAGTGAAGGTACTACAAAATTCTTCAATGAAGTATCGTATTTAAGATTTTATTTTTTACCATCTAAAAAACCATAAGTTTTAGAATATACTGCGCCATATCTCATTGATAGATGGGACCCTCCGTGTCTATGACAATAAGGTCGGGTAGTATATTTCAGAACTTATGATCTTTCTATGGTATAAAATGAATTTCTCCTAATAAGAATGACAAGTCAATTTTAATATGTGTGCTTACCTTGGAAACTTACACAATGAATATTTTTAAAAATATTTAAATTTGATAAGTGAAAAATATATTCATTTTCAAAAGTAGCTTCACATAACATTATTACTTGCTATATTTTTAATACAATGCCATATAAATTAGCGGTCAAAGTTGTGTTTTTTAGACCACGTCAATTATCAAGCAACTTGTTTGTGGGGGGGGGGGGGGGTATTATTTTAGTTAACACAACAAATGTATTTTTGTCATGATAAAGTAATTTTCGCTATCGATTCTCTCTTTGATCAGGGCTTCTGGATTGGATTCTTAAGTGCACTATGTGCTCAAGATTTGCTCTATGGAATGCTAATTTTTTATATTAATTGGGAGAACCTTGTAAGTTTCACGATTTTCTTAACATTTTGTTATTGAGCATTAATTAATCATTATTAAAATGATATATATTGACCGTTAGTTTACATGCAATTGGTTGCTATATATAGAGTTATAAATTTGATTCCTTGTGCTATTGTTAAAAATAATATCACACCAATTGCACAAATTACCTATGAGAATGCAATTGAATTTTGTAAAAGCAATCCTCCATGCAACGTATTTAGTTAATTTTCCACTAACGTTTTTGTGAGTGCAATGCTCCTTACTTAGGTCCAGCTACACCATCATTCCAGTACCATTCGATTTGGCTGGTCGATTCATGTAACATTTTCTCATGGCCATTATTAACATGTGAATAGCAAGGGGTCTTATGGGCATTTTTTTTTGTTACTATAGACTTTTATGGCAACTTTTTATATTTTGAAGCCCATTAGACAGACGCTCTATCATTTCACTAAATGGAGAAAAGATAATTTTTATTTACAAGAGAGAGTACTATGCAGAGGGCTATATGCGTCCAAAATAGAAAGGACCACATAGCCCCAAAGAGCAACATCTTTGGCTATCTGCTTTAGGAATAGGGGAGGCTCAATTGCTGAAAGATTCGTCAGTTCTTTTCATTCCAAATGTTATGTGTATCGGTGTATATCACCAGGATGCTGAAGACTTTTTGCTCGCTAGCCGAAAGATCGTACCTTGCTTTAGGCCACTCGGCAGTGATATCTCACGTGGGTGGCAAGATGTTGGGCTTATTGTGGAGAGTACCCTTTCAATCCTCTTTGGAGTAAAGGCATGTCGAAATCAAGTGAGCGGGGTCTTACCTGCACGAACTAGCAAAGAGCGCAGACGGGCTAATGCGGTCAACCTTTACTAGCTAGCACCTTTGCCATGTTGGTTTTGCCATGCGGCACACACAAAAAATTCGCATTTATTTTTTATATAGGTACTTCAGGTATAGGTCGCTAGTAGTTGATTGACAGTGCTAAAGAATTGAAGCTTACCGGCGGTTTTTGCCGTGTATCCATCGCCATTAGGGATGCAAGTGGGTTGCTTCGGGGATACCTGCGAGCCCGCTTGCTTGAGGTTTAGTGTATTCTAGTGAAGCAAGCGGTTCACGGGTATCCGCAAAGCAACCCACTTGCATCTCTAATCGCCATTTGATGCCATCCAAACAATGTCGCCGCGGGATGAAGGGTCTAAGGTCTAGGCTCATTTGATGGATGATAGTACGAAGCCAAAGGTAGTTGGCCTGCACATGCCCAGCAAGATCCACGATCGAATGGGCCACGGCGGTGTGCGTGCTCGCGGCCGAACGACGAAGCGATGGGTTTCTGGGCAAGGGTCGGGCCTAGGGTTTGTAATTAAGGGACATGGCTTTGGTCGGTCCTTAGAAATACTGGGCCGACCCTTCGGCTCTTTGGTGCCAAAAATCGGTGCCGGGCCATGAGGGCCAACAGGCCGACCCGCCCCGTTTCATCCCTAGGCAAGCGGTAGCTGACGCGAGCAGCGACAGACACAGAAATTTTTTTTGTTATGTATTTATTTTTATCCTTTTATTCAAAATTCTATGCCGATTTCGATTTTAGAAAAAAAAATAGGGGCTATCTTCAACAAATACATGGGACAAGAGGCATACAGTTTTGCATAAAAGAATAAAAAAAATACATAAAAAAAAATTTCACAGACACATGGCACAAGAGGCAGCACTGCAGCAGCACAATGCACGCCACAATAGCAGGGCGGCCTTACATGCTGACCGGGCCAGGCTTTATTCTAGCTCAACACTTATGTCGGGCTGTTAATTAGAGCACGAGCATGGCCTGCTAGAAATATCAGGAAAGGCACGGGCCGAGTTATAGGGCCGTGCTGTCTATGATAACGTTTAAATTGCCCAAGCGGATATCACACCAATGAGAGCAGTGGCGGATCCAGGATTTTGATAAGACCCGGACCAACTATCGGCAAGTTAAGTTGTTAGATCAAACAGTAAATGATGTTCGTAGTAATGTACGATGAAAATTTGTCCAATTACACACTCAATTTGTCTAATAGAAAAGTAACATACAAATGAAAGGCAAATTTACTAATTTGAAATAATATAGTAGCTTTTTTAGGCAGATCGCTTCTTTGAAGCTTATATCTTAATCAATAGTAACGCGATGAGCACTAACAAAGCACGGCTTAAGTGTTTTGAACATACTGGGATCTATGGCTATCTGTGAATGGCTTGAGAGCTAAGAGGAGGCTAGAAAATTAAGTGAAGATCGAACCAATTAGACCTTTCTTGAAGCCGTAATAACTTCGTATAGCATACATTATACGAAGTTATACGAGAGGAGCCGAGGAGGAGGAGGCGGGGCGGCGGCTGGAGGTTTGGGGCTGGGGGCGTGGAGGCGGGCGGCCGTCTAGGGCTAGGGCGGGTGGGCGTTTAGGGCGTCGCGGGAGGGAGGAGCCGAGGAGGAGGGGGCGGGCGGGCGTCTAGGGCGGCTGAGGTTGGGGACTGGGCGTCGGGCTCCTGGGCCGGCTGTGGCATGTGGCCAGTGGCCTTTGGGCCCGAGGAGGGGGGGTCTTGCTATGGGCCATGCCCAGGGCCACGGCCCGGGTGGCCCTAGGCCTGGATCCGCCCCTGAATGAGAGAACTCCAAAACAATCATTATTGCCTTGTTCTTTTCAGCTTAAAGTTGCTGAAAATTTTAATGAGAAAAAATTATGATCCTTTGAAAGACATTTGGAGAATTCAAAAAACTATAAAGAATTATTTTAGGAAGTCTAAGAATTATTTTAGGAAGTCTACTAAGAACAGTTTAAAACCCTACAAAAATAACTACAAAATACTTTATCATTAATTTGGTTTGTCCAAAAATAACAAATTTTAATTTAATTTAACCAATGCCTATATTGACTGATCAAAGACTCAGTCGGTTTTAATAATTCAGGAACTGAGTCAATTAGTTTTTGAAGTTCGGATACTAAGGTTCTGTTCTTTTGATCTGATCTAAACGGCTGAACTGCTGAACGGCCGAATGACTGAAATGACTGAATTTTGAGATTTTCTTGAGTTAGTCTCGAGATTCGGATTCATTTCGTTTGATTCAAAGCATATGTCTTTTGAAAACATAGATAAGCCATTAAGCTAAAAAAAAAATACCTAAAATAGGATTACAATGAAAGTTCAGCCACAAAATCTAGTCTCCGCCATGTCTAAAAGAATACATGATCTGAATTAAATAATTCCTAAGTTAATAGAACCACAGGGAAAAAAAATGTTGCGAACTGGTAAACATATTAGACCACAGAGCCAACCGAACATTGTTGGAAAATCTTGTTCGCCAAGATAAGTAAAATTTATCTTTTTATATGTTTGGACCGGGAAAATAAGGAAAAATTGCGCTGGTGCTCGGTGCTCCTGAATTTATAGTGTCTCACGTTTAGCCCTCAAAACTACATTTATTTTGTTGGCCCCTAGACTTGTCTCAGGCTCTCGGTTTGCACAACTATATAAAAAAAAAACGTTAGGGCAATAGTCAATCGCTCGCATGGCTACCTGGGTCGGTTACTTGTACTCCCTCTGTTCCAAATTGTAATTCACTGTTGACTTTTGAAGACGTCTTTTGACCATTCGTCTTATTCAAAAAAAATAGTGCAAACATGCAAAAATATGTCATGCTTAAAATAAGTTTAATGATAAAACAAATCACAACAAAATAAATAATATTTACATATATTTTTTGAATAAGACGAATGGTCAAATAGAATATCCAAAAGTTAACAGTGAACTACAATTTAGAACAGAGGGAGTAAGATGGATGTGATGTCACTCCCTCACATGGCCAGCCACATTTTTTTCATAAATTCATTTTTTTAAAAAAAATATTGTTAGGAGTTTTTAATTCAAATTTCAATTTTCAAAATACAAAACTCCCATATTTTGAATTTTGAAAATTCAAATTCAAAATTAGAATTTTGAAACTAAAGTTTTGGGGTTCAAATTATTGCAGTTCGGAGTATTTTAAAAATTCAGTTAAAACCATTGAAACTTCGAAGTTTTGATATTTTAAAACATGTGAAAATTCAAATTTTAGAAATTGTTGAATATTTTATATTTAAAAATAAAGCTTATAAATTGTAAATTTTGAACTCCAAAGCTTGCATTTAGAAATTTTTAAATTTACATTTCAGAGTTTGAAATTTTATAATCATGATTTTTAAATTTTGAAAATATTGCAGTTGACTTTTTTTAAAAGAAATCTAAAAAAAGATGATTTTACCTTATTTTAAAATTTATATCGCCTATGGCTTGCCATACTAACGTTTTGACAGCATTAATGACCACCTATGTAGCTATGTCATCGTTTGACGATTTTCTAATGGTTTTTAGGTAACCGGACAAGTTTAGTGGGCTGATAAAGTTAACTATAAGTACGGAGGGTTAAGCGAGAAGTGTTGCATGTTTGGAGATGGAGAGAAATGCACTTATACTTTGCAACACTCTCCTCATGTGGAGCCTCTCTCTCGTGAAGTCTGTCAGGATTCATACTTAAGACCTCTATGCTCTGATACCATATGAGGTTGTATTCACTGATCAGTTCATTTAAAAATCTAAACTGATCAAAAGGGAGAGCAATACACTTATACGTTCCATCACGAAGGAGTTGCTTAACAATCTGGTTTTGCATTTTATTTCTCATCATGTTTAAGCAACCGCTTGTGTGACATTCGCAGGCCGCCAAAGCGAAAGAGAGGGTGTATACCTCCATCACGCACGAGGAGAGCGTTGCTGACAGCGAGAAGCAGCAAAGCGCTACAGCTTAAGAAGATCAGCAAAGACTTATTTGGTTTTCATATCTGGCTCTCAGGACAGTTCCGATCTGCCTTGCTGCAAGCAAAATCCAAGCCCAATAAAAAGTTTGTCATCTGGTTCCTCCCTGAGCAGATGAGCTCAGAAGAAGGCTGGTTTTTTGTATTTCCAGTGTCTCCTTCAGCCGTACTCTCATGCTCCTTCGCTAGAACTTATTAACTGTCCGAATTTATGTAAATTAACAAAAATCTTGTCTCCAAAATAGTCTTCGTGCGTTTCCAGTTTCGGTTGAAAATTTTAAATTCGATTTGGATCGGAATTTTAAATTCGGTTTGCTGCAGTGACTCGGATTTTCACCCTTGCCATCATTTTCGCTGCCTCTGTTTTCTTGACCCCATTCTACTCACTTAACCTTTTAGTAGCTGTTGAAGTTGTTTCATCTTCTTTGTTCTTCATTGTCATGGGCTGGAAGGGAAAAGCGCTCGCCACCACCTGTTGGGCTTTTCATCTTCATAAGCGTTCAGAAGTTATCGGAACCTACGAACGCGACGGGTAGAACAATTTAACCCAAAGGAAAGATCGTCGACCCCGGTGCGGTACCACAACAGGGCATAGATAAACCTTTTATCCTAGACGGTGGAATCTGCATCTGGGCAAGGACCTTGGAGCAGATTATGTCCAGGGAACTCCCCTCCCCCCCCCCCCCCCCCCCGCGCCCGCACGCATTGATTAGAACTCTTCCCACACAAGCAGCACTAATGGTGGGTGAGATGATGACGAGAAGAGCACATGAAAAGTGATTCTTGACATGTAAAGTGAAATCACAGGACAAAACAAGATAACTTATCCAATTTACATTAAAGGGCATAAGATCATGTGTGGACGAGTTATGGAAAGGACAAAAGCCTTTACATCAAAGAATAGATACAACAATACAAGTTGGTTTGACAGAAACATGGAACGCACATCAATGCTTGACATGTAAAGTGAACTAGTTAAACCTTGTTAAGCTTTCCAGGTTGGTTCGACGTATTATAAAGTAACTTTGATGACCGCCAAACTTCAACATAGCTCCATAAAGCACAATAAAATATTTGTTTAGGAAACATCCAATTGCTAGTATAGTCTATGCACACATTTAACAAAGTCGAAGGACCTAGAATATCATGCTATCGTTGGCTCATGGCTATAAAAAGCACACAACACAAACATAGTATTCACCCCTCTCAAGCTATAAACACCAAAGGAGGCAAGATCATTAACATTTCATAATAGCAGCATGAAGACCTTTTTAATCCTCACCGTCCTTGCCCTCACCGTGAGCTGTGCGCTGGCACAGTGTGACACGTATGGCCTAAGCTTCGCCGAGCCATGGCATTTTGGGCAACTGCAGGGCCTTGAACCATGCAAGCAATACTTGATTCAGCAGTGCGGTACCACGACGGGGATGCCCTTCCTCGAATCGCGACTATGGCAGTCGAGCAGCTGCGTGGTGATGCACCAGCTGTGCTGCAGGCAATTGATGCAGCTGCCACCGCAATACCGTTGTTCGGCGATCTGCAGCTTGGCCCAGGTGGCAATGCAGCAGCAACAAGGTTTTCTTGGTTACATGCAGCCACAAGGAGCATTCTCGATGTTGAGGACTTTGGAGGTGGCCAGTAACCTTCCATCCTTTTGCGGCGTGTACCCAAGCCGCTACAATTGCATCACACCCTTCAGCACCTGTGCTGCTACCAGTGCCTGTTAGATAAAATAGACCATATGTCATTTTGTACCCATTTAGCAGTCGTTTATAAATAAAATCCACACATCATCATGTGTGGCCTATAACTACATGTTGCAGCTATGGAAGAACACCTAATAAAATTGCACAATCCAAATTGTTAATCCTTGGGTCCAACAAATACAATATGAATGGTCTAGTGCAAAAAGAGGCACATATTATGTTGTTTCATTGTGGCTATGTAGGCAGCTTGTCGTATTCTTCTTCTTCACTAGCATTTATGACGGTTAAGTGGCACACCTAGCAAGGAAGTAGCGATTACACTAAAACTACTTCCATTGTGCTCCCTGGTCAACGAGCCATCACCTTGTTTCAAGTGATACCGTTTGAGCTACAGACATTTTCGAACCTCAATTACGACAAGCAATTTTCAAAAAAGTTTAATACATAGAGGGATCTCATGCACGATCTCCATTCTCTTTCAGCATAATTACAATGACCATATTGTCGGGGATTAGATTACGGCCCATTGCCATGGCTCACCCCCTGACGGCCCAGTCGAACAACCTACCAGGGCCCAGCTCCCTGGAAGGTTCTATCTGGCCCGTATGCATCCGGCCGAACAGTCTACTGGCTAGCACGGTGCGTAACGGCCAAGGATTCCTGTTTGAGTCCGTCTCGAACAGAGTTCTGCACGGCTACGTGAAGACCCGGACGTTGGTTTCCCGGATTGGATTGGAGGTCGTGATCCCCAAGATTAGGAGATTACCTTATCTACCGTAGGTAGTATTTGGCATGTATGAGTTCGTTACGATCTCGTAGTTAGCCCGGCCCGATACTCCTTGGTAGGTCGGTTTGCTCCGCACTATATAAACAGGGCCCCTAAGGCGTTTAGAGGGACCTGGCTAGAGTTTTCATCCTTGACTTAGAGCTTTAGCACTTTGGCACCTCGCATACACCATAATCTCGCCGAGACTTGTTCGTCTCGTCGAACCACCTCTTGTATTCATCTTTGATATATAAGAAAGGCTGGACGTAGGGCTATTATCTCCCCCGAGAGGCCTGAACCAGGATAAAACCCCTGTCTCCTGTTCGTTGCTGTTCGCATTGTTCGGCGTGTCTCCTATCTCATCTTTGAAGAACCTTGGTTGACTTGAGATCGATATCTCAACCGTCGACAAGACCCTTCCAAATTTCTTGCCATCCAGTATGCCTCGGCCAAATTCAGGGGTTTGAGCAGATGAGTGAGGTTCCTAAGAGGATCCTGCAGACCAGCAATGAAACTCTTCATAAAATAACCTTCAGTTAGTTCAGGGTTACCTCTTTTGACTAAACCCATGGCACTCTCAAATTGGTCGATGTACTCTGAAACTGTTTTATGATGCTTCACCGAATGAAAGGTAGAGATAACATCACAGTCAGATTTTTTACTAAATCTGTTGGTTAGCATCTCACTTAACTGATTCCAAGAGATCACATCAGTTTGAATATTATTACTCTCTAGCCATTCTTCTGCTCTCCCTACAAAATATATGGTCGCAATGGCCACCCACTGTTCTCTAGGAACTTGTGTCAACTTGAAGAATTTCTCAGCCTTCTTGATCCAATACTCCACCTGATCTCCACTGAACTCAGGAAAGGACAGGTTAGGTCCTCTAGCCCAATTCCTTGATGCTTGCTCGATTCCCCTGTTTCTTTCCGCACTCCTTTCTTCCTGCCAAGCCTCTTCAGGAATTCTTGCCATACTCCCTGACGCCTAGAAATTACTCCTTGGTCTGATGGGGTGTTCTAGTAAAGGTGGAGAAAGATTGCTTAACAGTACTGGAGCAGATCGGTTAGCATGTGAACCACTGCCTCCTGGAGTATCAAAACTAGCATGAGATGACCTGAGATTTGGGGTATGGCCAGTAAGACCTTCTTCTCTTCCCATGGCCCGTGAGTTGTGATCTGTAGGTTCCCCAGTTGTTCCACTGTTGTTCTGGATGATAGCCTTCAACGCCTCCAATAAAACATCCATCTTCTGATTAAGCTCATCATTGAACTTCTCTTGCTCTGTTTGGGCTGCTCGAAAACCTTCCATTTCTTGTCGAAGGGCTTAGATCTCTTCCTTCCGAGCACGTTCGGCATCTTCTTCATCACGGTTGTCCCCCCTGGTGGGTTTCGTCATCTTCTCAGTTCAAATCACGAATCGGCTCA
>SPJY01025704.1:1303369-1400313 GCA_005191435.1 Raddia distichophylla | reverse complement strand
TCGGCTCGTTTCTGACCGAGCTCGGTCTGGCTCGGCTCGGCTCGTTGTCATTTTTTGAACGTGAAATGCCTTTGGCTCGTGGCTCTGCTCGGGCTCGGTTCGGCTCGGACAGGCTCGGCTCGGCTCGGAGGTGTTCCCGGGCTCGAGCCGAGCCCACTTTTGGGGCTCGCCAAAATGGGCGAGCCGAGCCTGGCTCGGCTCGTTTCTGACCGAGCTCGGCCGAGCCAGGCTCGGCTCGGCTCGGCTCGGCTTGGCTCGGCTTGTTTCCACCCCTACATCTAAAGAGTGGGAATATGCGAGGTCAGTGTTGTTCAAACACTACCTAGTTAACATCCCTCCTAATAAAATTAATGATACATGCTTCAAGGGGAGGGAAGAGGTTCTTTCATTTGCATACAGGCAATTTCTAAGATAGTTTTAAAAAACCACCCCATCTAGCTCCTGGATTCGTTGATTATATTGTGCCATCAAGAAACCAACCCCTTGAACACCTGGAACCTAGACAACCTTCCCAGCCAACTCACCAAACCTGCATATAGCCCCTATTCCATCTCATCACTTGATCCTAACTAACTTCCTTCCAACACCCGTCATCATTTTCAGGATTGGCTATCCCATAATGGACCACACCTGTCATAGATGCTCGTTCAACCTAGGAGTGACACAGAAGGATAATGTTTAATTGACTACAAAATCTGATTGTAAAGACAAGGACAAGAACAATTCAACTTCTATTGATTTTATTGTCAAGGATGTGCCAATTTCTTTGCTCCTTTTTTCTACTAACGTTTTGCGGCAAAATAATATGGAGTTGAGGATGACTATAGATATAGAGAGAGAAAATATTTAGGACATCATAAGTAAAGATACGATCATATCTCCTACTTCTACTTTGGCCACTACGTCGATTATGTTGCCGAACGACAAACGTGGTTAAAATTTTTATTCAAGACATCAATGCGAGATATTCGATCAACACTCCATCAATAAAGCTCATGAGTCTCCTCCACGGCCAAACAAGCCCAACTCTCCTAGAGGAGGTCTAGTTTGGTCATCGGTAACCAATCTCTTTTGAGATCTAGTTCATTCGGTCATCTGTGTGGCCAGTATGTATTCAAACAAATGCGTCAGCCATGATGTTCAAATAAGGAAAATGAGCATTGTTCGAAAAACTTAGAACTTTTGTAATTAGCACGCATATATTCCAAACGAGTCAGCCATTAGAATTTGGTTGTATGGAAGCAAAGCTTCTTCTGTCTTACAATTAATATTCATAGTTTCACATTAAAAATGAAACGAACAATGCAAATAGAATTACGCAAACACAATATAGGAGTATATGCACTGTTACACTGCTAATAATGATAACGTTCAACTAATAGCAGAAACCTAAATTACACACACGGGTGTAAAAAATTCTCACTTTTCCAAACAAAGAAAAGATAAAGTTAAAAGAATTGCAATGTCTTTCTAGCTAGTTTGCATTCGTATCCGTGGCACGGCAGTCCATCTTAGCTAGGCCCGATTATCAGATTTAGGACTTGTTTGGTTCGCTGCCTAACATTGCCACGCCTAAGTTTAGGCGTGCCGCAGTGGCTAAGGCAGGTGTTTGGTTCGTTACTATGGTTAAGCGCGCTAAACAAAGTTAGGCAGCTAACAGTGCATTCTCTTCATTTTTTTCGCTTAAGATGAGGCGGTGTTTTTCACCGTCACACATTTGCTAAGCTTAGGCAGACTGCTAACCTTAGACGTGACAATTTTAATCACGAAACAAACAAGCCCTTAATTTGTTGGTGAAGATCGTCCGGGAATCAGAAACAATTTCCTTTCGGAAACATCTTTACTGACGACTACTAGATACCTTGGAGACCACATAGCTCATGGGAGAACTTGAGCGTGTTGCCACCTAGCTTTGCCATGAGAGACTCAAAAACCCGCAGAGCCATGACGGCGCCGGCGCCGGCGAGCCCCTTGTGCGGCGGTGCGACGCCGAGCTGCACGGCGATATCTTCAAGCGATCCCCTGTATCCCCGGCCATCCTCCCTCGCTAGCCGCTTGACGTCGAACACGTGCGGGCCGAGGAACCTTCCCACCACCTTCATGAACTTGTCGACGCTATCAGGGAGCTTCTTGCATCGTACGATGTTGACGAAGTGGGCGACGTGGTACGCGCCGGTGAACGTCGCCCACGATGGCCGGCGCCGGAGAAGGCCGGAGTCGTGGAGAAGCCACCGGAGCCTGAAGCCGTCGATGCCGGACCAGGAGAGCTTGCCCAAGTCCAGCCCGCGGCCGGCGAGGTAGGCGATGGAGTTGGGGTCCCGACTGTCCTCGGAGTCGACGTCGAAGTCGCGCAGGTTAAACTCCCAGCAGAAGCACCGGCCGTCGTCGGTCCGGATGGCGAGGCCCACCTGCAGCGGCTTGAGCGCGTTCGCGTTGGCGCGGATCACCCCGTAGCGCTCCGCCGGCGTGAGGCCGTACAGGTTCTCGCCGTCGCCGTGGAAGACGACGCAGTCGGGGTATTGCACGTTGAGCGCGACGTCCAGGGCACGCGGCGCGACCGCGCAGAATACCGCGGACTCGGCCTCGAAGTTCTCGGACCATACTGGCCGGACCACGGCGTCGCCGCCGCTGTCCATGCTGCAAGAGACGGTGGTACAATTTACTCGCTGCACTGCTCGACGACTTCGCAGGGATTGACTCGCTGGACAATTGATGGAGATCGAGTAGGGACTAGGGAGGGGTGGACAATGGATGGAGAGTCAGGGGGCAAGCACTTTTTCTATTTATAGACGGCATGTGTTGCGACATCAGTCCGGAATCGGACTTCTTTTTCGATCCGGCCTCTCCGTCCGATTAATTTGTTGCTTAAGCCTAGACCATGCATTAATTTGTTGCTTTCACTAGTGAATATGATCTTCATAGTTTCTTTCGAAATCAGGTATAATATGAAGATCCAGCTTTTAGTGAAGAGCAGGACAGGTCCAAATAAGAGCAACACGAGCTTATAAGAGATGTTAATGACAGGTAGTTAAACACAATATGGGCAGGGGCGGATCCAGGCCCCTGGCAGGCCGGGCTTCAGCCCGGGTCTTGGAATATCAGCCCATACCCTTCCCATATAGTTGTCTCAAAGCCTGCAATGCTAGATGGGCTTGTAACGAGGCCATACCATCACAGTGCAGCACACGGAGTTCAACAACGCAGCACAGCATCGCGATTCGCAAGGTGTGTTATTGGCTAACTACGTCGATGCTGCCTGCATGGGAATCGGCATCAGCGGCATCGCTCGATTGTCAAATCCCAAACATCGTAGACTCGCAGGTCGCAGCTCACAGCCTCACGTCTATCCAGAATTCGAGATCGTTATTCGCGAGAGCCGTGAGTGATTTGTTATATAGAAAGAGAGATTTTGCCGTGACCCTCTGCGTTGTCGCCACTGCGGGAGATTTGGTCATAAAGCCAATTCTTGTCGATCTCTTCTGCCCCAGCCGCGTCCCCGCTCGCCTCCCTCGCCCCCACCTCCCAGGCCCCGCCTTTCTCCTACCCCCCCAGCCTCCCCTATGGCTCACAGGGACCCCGCTAATCGCCCTCGCCGCAGTACTGGCGCCCTCCTCCGCTCGCCTGCCATGCTCCAAGCGGCGGAAGGCATCGACAACCGCTGGGCGGTGGTGGCCACCCACGCCGGTGGTCAAGCCGACCCCGAGAAGTGTCGTGACGCTGTGCGGATGGCGGCTTTCTTCGCCGGCCGTGTCACCCGTGACCACGCCGACCTCGTCATCGCCAGCCACTACCCCGAGCCCTTCATGGTCTGCTTCCCCACTCCAGAGCACCGCAGCTGCGCTCTCCGTCTCGGTCGCTTCTCGCATGGCGCCCTGGAGGTCACCTTCAAGCCTTGGCGGCCTCACCTCTACGAGGAGCCCACGCCGGTCCACTACAGAGTCCGGTTGTGCCTCGAAAACGTCCCGCTCTTTGCGTGGAACGAGCAGACGGCTCGCGCAATCATCGGCTCGGCCGGCGCGCTCCAGGCCGTTGAAGATCGCTGCCTCAACCCCGCCCGCGACATCACCAACTCGCTCAGCGTTTGGGCTTGGTGCGCGAACCCGGACCGCCTCCCGAGAGTCCACTACCTTAGCATCATCGACTCTCCGGCCGGCGCGGATGCTGAGCGCCATGTCAAGATGGCTACCATCTCCAAGGTGTTCGTCCACCTCGACACCATCGAGGACTACTCACACGGGCCGCTCGGCCACGCTCGTGTCTCCTACCCGGCGTGGGTCTTTGGCCGCGCCGACGGTGATCCCCCTCTGCCTCCTCCGCAGGAGGGTGTCTCCCCTCCGCACCGCCGCTCCACCACCCCTCATGGCCGTTCGGAAGGTGGCCAATCCAGCGGTAATCGTCGCCGGCTCCTCTCCCCCCCCGCCAGTCACCAACCGCGTCTGGGTGCTCGATGAGGTTCGCGCCCTTGCTGCCCCCCCCGACTTCCGGCACACCCCGCTCCCCGCACCCCATTCCTCTCGGCGAGCCTTCGGTGCTTGGGCCTCATCCCTCCTCCATGCCATCTCCATCGTCGCTAATTTCGCAGGAGACGATCACCCCTCCGTTTGGCGTGGCGGACTCCGTGTCCGCGTCGTCGTCGCGACCCCTCGCCGACTCCATCAAGCTGGGCCGCGCCGCTCTACTCGCCCTCTTGGCCGGCCTCGGCCCGAGGGGGCCCGTTTCGTCGCTCACCCTGCCTCCGGCTTCTGCGGCTCCAGCGGCCGCTTCGGGGTCACCAGTGCTTCCCGTGTCCCCCGCCTTCGCCACAGCCATCGACGTCGACGAAGGGTCCCTCCTGGTGGGTGCTCTCCATCCTCCTCCCTCCGCAACAGCTGACGCGGTGCAGCTCATTCAGCACCTCTTTGCCCCCTCCTCTCCCCCTGTCCTGCAGGTACCATGCGCCCCTCGCGCCCCGCGCGCCCGCAAGGCTCCTCTTCGCCGCAGCATTCGCCTCGCCGGGCGCAACGACCGCAAGATCCCCTCCGAGGCGAAGGCTAAGAAGCTGCTCGTCCGCAAGCTCCAGCCTTGGATTGAGGCATGCGCCTCCTTCCCCAAGGTTCGGCCCTGTGATGACGCCTCCCTCAAGTCCCTCTTCGCCGACGAGCTGCCGGTCGCCGCCGTTGAAGTTGCTGCGGACATCGCAGGGGTCCCCCTTCCCCCTAGAACTGACCCCTGCGAGCCTGGCCCAGCTGCCCTGCAGGCCACCAACGCTGCGACTGCGGGCCCAGGGCTGCGCTCCGTCCCGGATTCGGAGGGCGTCGACACGCTGGGCCTCGCTCCGTCCATGGGCTTCGCTCCGTCCCGGATCCTGCTGGGCTCTTCTTCGGTGGCTAGCCCGCCTGCTGCTTCTGGGCCTTCGCTTTCGGAGGACGTCGTCTCGCTGGCCTCGCCGCCGGCTACGGCTTCGGTGTCTCCCCTGGTTGTCTAATGCATCGCCTGTTTAGCGTCTCCGTTCCACTGTGCCTAGTGGCTTTTGCGTCTTTTGGGTCCTCCTCAACTGCGGTTTTTGGGTTTAGCACGTCTACCTCGGCGTTGGCTCTTGGGTGCTTCGTCTCTAACTCGTCGCCCCCTATTTATCCGTGGGGCCTACACCCCCCTTTTGCTGTATTTATGTGGAACTGGTTATCGACGCTCTACTTCAGCTTCCTCGTGTTAATGTCTACGTCGTTATGCTTATTTCCTGCTCGTCTCGACGCTCGCCTCCCCTCGGTGCCCCCCGCTGTTCCTCATGTCTGAACACCTCCGCCTGCTCGACTGGAACGTCCGCGGCCTTAATAGCGGGGTTCGCCGTTCAGTTCTTCGCGACCTCATCCGTTCCACGCGCGCGAACATCGTCTGCATCCAGGAGTCCAAGCTTAGCGACATTTCCCCTCAGATCGTTCTTGAGTGCGCCGGTCCGCCCTTCGTCACCTCCTTCGCAGCCCTCCACGCTCAGGGTACCAGAGGTGGCATCCTTCTTCTCGCCCATGACGATCACTTCCGCATTGACGACCAAGATTCCTCACCCCACCGCCTCTCGGTTACTGTCTCCTCCCGCTTTGATACCGCCCGCCGGCGCCTAACTGTGGTTTATGGGCCAAACTCCCGAGCGGACAAGTTCGGCTTCTTGAATGAGCTCATGGATCATGCCCCTACTGATCCTGACCTGCCTTGGATGGTGGTTGGCGACTTCAACATGATCCGTCGCCTAGAGGACAAAAGCAACAGCAACGTTGACCCCTCTCTCATCGTGGCCTTTAATCATACCCTTGACTCCCTCTCGCTCGTTGAGGTTGCTCTTTCAGGAAGGAGGTTCACCTGGTGCAATCAAAGGCTTAATTCCACTCACAGCCGCATCGACCACCTGTTCTGCTCGGCGGATTGGAATTTCCTTCAGCGCAACACCTCCCTTCTGGGCCTCCCTGCCATCATGTCTGATCATTCGCCTCTTATGCTCTCGGAGTCTTCCACCTCTAGGCCGCCTCGCCTCTTCCGGTTTGAAAACTATTGGGTTGGCCTCCCGGGTTTCTCAGACATCGTTCAATCTACCTGGAACCGTCCGGCCATCGCCTCTTGCCCCCTTCGTCGCCTTCACATCAAGCTCTCCCGCACGGCAAAGGCCCTCTCCCTTTGGTCTCGTCAGCATGTGCGGTGTACTGCCCTTCAGCTCGCCATCATCAAGACCCTTCTCACCCTTCTGGACGTCGCTCGTGAAAGTCGTACCCTCTCCTATAGGGAACGTGATCTCCTCGCAGGTCTTAAGGACCGCTTCCTAGGTCTCACGGCTCTTTAGAAATGTCACATCAGACAGCGCGCCCGGATTAATTGGCTCCGGTCTGGCGACGCGAATACCAGATTTTTCCATATCAGGGCCAGTGGCCGTCGCAGGAAGAACCTCATCTCCTCTCTCTCTACCCCCCAGGGAGTTGTCACTGCGCAGGAGGATCTGAGCTCTGAATGTTGGCGCTTCTTTTCGCTCCACCTCGGCCACTTCACGCCTAGATCTTCCTCCCTCCTTTGGTCCAGGCTTGGCCTCCCTCAGCATGATCTTGCGGATCTCGATTCCCCCTTCACAGAGGATGAGATCCACAGAGCCATCTCCTCGCTCCCAGGTGGTAAGGCTCCTGGGCCAGACGGCTTCACCAGCACCTTCTATAGAGTTTGCTGGCCGACCATTAAATTCGACATCATCGAGGCTTTCAACCAGCTCTTCCGCCTCGATGGTAGGCACCTGGCCCTCCTCAACTCGGCCAACATCGTTCTCCTCCATAAGAAGACAGTCTGTGAGAGCCTCCAGGACTTCCGCCCTATTAGCCTCATCCACAGTTTTAGCAAGATCTTCACCAAGCTCCTCACCAATCGCCTTGCTCGCAAGCTCAACGACATCATCTCTCCTAATCAGACTGCCTTTATCAAGGGTCGTTGCATCCAGAAAAATTTCCGTTGTGTCCAAGGCACCCTCCGCCAGCTCCATCTGAAGAAAATTCCCGCTCTTTTCCTCAAGCTTGATTTTGCTAAAGCCTTCGACTCCGTTCACTGGGGCTACCTGCTTGACCTTCTTCGTTGGCTGGGTTTTGGTCCCCGTTGGCATGAGTGGATCTCCCTCCTTTTCGGCTCCTCCTCCTCTTCGGTCCTCACCAACGGCCATCCTTGCCAGTCCTTCCGTCACGGTCGTGGGGTTCGGCAGGGTGACCCCCTATCCCCGATGCTCTTCATCCTAGCCATCGACCCTCTCCAGCGTCTCGTCAGCCTGGCGGCTGAAGCGGGTATCCTTTCCCCGATTGGCTCCTCTTGCTTGACTCTGCGTACATCCCTTTATGCAGATGATGCGGCCATCTTCATCCGCCCAGATCAGAATGAGCTGCGCGCAGTGCTGGATCTCCTCTCCGCTTTTGGTTCGACTTTCGGCCTCAACATCAACCTCACCAAATGTTCCATCACCCCCCTTCACTGCGATGCAACCATCCTCGATCCTATCCTTACCCACTTCCCTGTCATCAGGGGCTCCTTTCCTTGCAAGTACCTTGGTCTCCCCCTTCACTTCAAAAGGCTTGGCAAGACCCACTTCCTCCCCCTTCTTCACAAGATTCGTGCCAGGCTTCCGTCTTGGAAGGGTCGCTTGCTTTCCAAAGTGGGACGTCTTACCCTCATAAACTCGGTCCTCTCGGCCCTCCCGACCTACTTCGCTACGGTTTTCCTTCTCCCCAAGTGGCTGATCGCAGAGATAGACAAGGTTCGCCGCTCCTTCCTCTGGACCGGCTCCGATGCCTCCTCTGCTGGCCATGCCTTGGTTAACTGGTCGTCCATCTGCCGCCCTAAAGATCTCGGGGGCCTCGGTGTTCTAGATATTGCCCTCTTCAACCGCGCCCTTCGTCTCCGCTGGCCCTGGATCTCTTGCAAGGATCGTTCTCGCTCCTGCGCTGGCTTTGATTTGGACCTTTCCAAATCCGAGGCCCACCTCTTCAGAGCTGCCTCAGTTTTTTCGGTAGGGGACGGCCGCACCACCTCCTTCTGGAATGACCGCTGGCTTTCTGGTTCCGCTCCGGCTCTCCTCGCCCCTAATCTCTTTAGGCTTGCAAGGTGTCGCAATGGCACGGTGGCATCTCTCCTCCCAGGGCACCGCTGGTTGCGGCTATGCGGACCCATCTCCACCTCCACGTCGTTCTCGGAATCCATCCTGCTTTGGAGTAAGGTTCGGCATACCGTGCTCTCAGACGCTCCGGATAGTGTCACCTGGTCTCCTTCCACCGGCCTCTACTCTGCTAAGTCGGCATACTCTTTTCAGTTTAGGGGCAGCACGATTCCCCCTCTAGCCGGCCCCATCTGGTCAGCCTTGGCTCCAAATAAATGCAAACTCTTCGCTTGGACCTTGAGCCTCAGCCGCCTCAACACTGCTGACCTTTTGGCCAAGAAAGGGTGGCCTCATCAGCACTCCTGCTGCCTTTGCGATGGCCCTCTCGAGACGATAGACCACCTGTTCGGTTCTTGCAGCTTTTCGGCCGTCGTTTGGCAGACGATCTTGCAGGTTGATATACCGTTCGCCGGCCAGGCCTCCTTCCTGGACTGGTGGTTGGCTCGTCAAGCGTACCTTCCTAAGGCCATCTCTCGGCTGCTAAACGGCCTCATCATCCTCTCCTCCTGGGAGATCTGGAAAGAGCGCAACCGTCGGATTTTTCATCAGCAGACCTTGTCTGCCTCTCAAGTTTGTAGTCGTATTAAGGATGAGATTGCCACTTGGAACGTGGCCTTCCCCTCCCGTAGTCTCACTCTGTAATCCTCCCTTGTAATCCCCCCTGCTTCTCTCCTTTCCTCCCCTGTAACCCCCCCTCCTCCTCACTCTCGTTCTTTTGTACAGTTTCTTTCGTCTAATTGATACGGCAGCGCTCCTGCCCTTTTACTCAAAAAAAAAAGAAAGAGAGATTTTTATTGCATCATCCTACAGCCCCTTCCCTCATTTCGGGTGAAAACCCTGGTGATCACACGACGGCGGCGGGTCTTACCCGTCGTTACCTTGTTGGAGGCGTCGTGTTAGTCTCTGCTGCACTTTTTGGTTGTCTACTAGGTCTGCTATTTCGGAGTCGCCGGTCGTTGTGTGTGTTGGTTGTGCGCCCGGCGTGGCCGGTGTTTTTTCCTTTCCCTTCCCTTCCAGTTGTGTGTCGCCGCAAGGTCTCTTGCCCTTCAATTATTTATTTCTACTACGTTTTTTTATTACTTGGTGTGAATAATGGATGAGTGGTTAACTTTTAGGTATTTTTTCATAATTTTTAGTACATTAAATTTTAGCCCGGGGTTTTGTCAAAATCCTGGCTCCGCCACTAAATATGGGCAAGATTTGTCAAGTGAATTAGCGATTTTGGTTCTTCCAAAATGAGGTAAATCAGGTTTGTGGCTGCTATTCATTATTTTGGTTTATCTATATCAGGGTTTTTTATAACTGTTTCGCGAGTTGATATCATCGATGTTCGCGATCAATACTTCGTGGTTTCTATGTGATGGAATGTAGGAGTAGGATGATCTCTCATCTCTCTGCCAATGAGCTCAGTGTTCCTGTTGGTTTCCTGTGGCTTTGCTCTGATTTGTTTTTTAGCAGATAGTTTGCGTTGCCTTTTGTTTATGTCCCTCTTCATGTTGGTATTTAGTTTCATACTTGTAACTGTTAGGTATTATGAAACTGTTACATTGTTAATTAATTTAGGATATGTTTGTGTGCTATATTTAGCTGTTAACGCTACACTTTGTTTGGCCTGTTAAACCAGCATTCTGTTTTTTGTTAGGTCAAACTCCTTCCCTTATCATTGATGCATCGTATGTGGGTTAATGTTATCCAGTTGATTCGGAACAAGACAATCTTGTTTTCTTTCTTATTGTGCCGTGCTATCTATTTGATCATCTATATGTCTTGTCTATGCTTATTTCTGCCTTTTCTTCGGTGTACAGGTATTCATTGCATGAGCGCATGGGTCTAGGTTGTTGTATCTATATGGGAAGCCTGCTGAATTAGCCGGTTTTCTTCCAGATAAGTAGTGTTGCTCTGTGTTATTTGAAAGACTGTATTTTGGGATATTCCTTGTGTGTAGCTCATTTGGATCATGATGCATCGACCATTTCCTTCCATTTGGCTTTGCTTTCTTTGTGTTGCCTTTGTGCTTTTGTTTTTTTATGCCTGCAAAGCAACCTGTTAGTTTTTTGTCGTAGGTTTCTTACAATATAATACAGTAATTTCTACTATTGTTTTGAGGCATCAGGGTCTGCCACAGTGCCACATTCAGCATTTCTTCCTGCATGTTGGGTGTATTTGATGCTAAAGGTGCACAAGAGAACTAATTTCGATAGCCTGATAAGCCTTTCCCCATTCATTGCTATTGTGATGGTTCGTTAGTGCCTTCTATTATTCAGTTATAGCTAGGTGAATGGTTGGTCAGCGCCCTATGTCATATGGTTATAGCTTGGTGATTTTCTTTCTTTTCAAATTTCAATGTTTTGTTGTGTTGCTTTTCATTCTTGGAAGGATTCAAAAACGCTTATTTCGTTATCTATCTGGGTATCCGTAGCTTAAAGAACCTTGAAATCTTCATATTATCTTGAATTAGATGTAAGGTGCACATTGAATGATTGAATACTTGAATAAGTATTTTTCTAAATTAGTCTTGCTTTGTTTTTTTTGGGGGGTACATAATGAGCAGATCGTTGCAATTTAGATGGCAAGAGCTTCCGGTCTTTCATATTTAGTGATAAAACATTAGCATGGAAAAAGCTTCTTCTATAACTATCTTGCCGTGGATTGATTTTATGGTTTATAATAGTATTTTTCCTTGCCTCTACTGCAAAGTCAGGGCAGTCTATAGTTATATATTATTGTCTCAAAAAAGAACACAAAAAACTCAAATCATATATCTTTTTAAAACGTAAATAAGTCGTCAAGCTGAAAAAACACTCAAAAAACTCAAATCGCATAGCTTTTCAAAATCTATATCTTTTCAAAACATAAATAAGTCGTTAAGCCGGGCCTAAATTTGAGCCTAATCAGATCATATCCGTTCCGTCTGAATAAACTTTATGCCTTATATGTGGCCCCGTTAAATATTTCATTCGATGCACAAGTAAGGGTTGCAAGGTATATATATTTCAATATTTGTTCCAACCAGTGGAGCAAGGTTCAAAATAATGTATATATTCTCTATTTGCGCCACGTACATCAGGAGCAAAGGTTTGTTTTTGCACAGATATTCACAAGCAGTAGTACAAACGTAGTGTCAACATTTTTCAGCCACATTAGGTACAGGCATATAGGGTAAGATTAACACCAACCAGCAGGAACAGAAAACAAATAGCAGCCACCACCCAGAGGCAGCACGTCTAGCGCAAAGCCACAACCAGCTGGCAAATACTACTTATGCATCATACATCACCGATACCACAAACCCAACAAGAAATGCAGGCAAGTCTTCGGATCAAGCTGCCATTTATTCTAATTCTGCTTCTTAGCTTTCAAGGGACCCCTGGGTATCTTGCTCAGAACCTTCGCACCCAGCACCTCGTACTGCTTGCAGGCCTCTGTGTGCGCCTGTCCAGCAAAGTGATCCACCTTATCCTGGTACTTGTCGTACAAGATCGGCACGGTGTGAAGCATCAAGACAGCTGTTTGGATCTCTAATTGATCAGTTCAACAGCTTATAATAAAACATGTTCTCAATATCATTGCATTAAGTAAGAAGATACATTACCAACATATATCAAGGTGAGGAAGTCACAACAGCTCCCTATTTCTGACAGAATCCACAGAGCAACAATGACCTGAAAGGCACAAGAATTCGGTTGGAAAATCCTGAAGGGGCAACCAGAACAAAGAGAACCACTAATAAGCTTTTTGAGCAGGTACATACACCCAGAAACTTCTTTAGATCGTGCCCCATTGCAATCTCCCGAAACAAATGAAGCGCTCTGTTGATATCATTGCGTAATGCTCGTGTGATATTCAACGCAACATCTTCAGGTATCTGGACTACAGGAATATCTGGTGGACTCCTGAAAAAGTAACACTTGGATGTAAACAAGATGGAATCAATGCGAACTATTACTTGTGGGAATCATCATACATCTCACTCACTTCTTGATAAAGATGGTAGCTTTGGACCACAGGAACAAGATGGCCAGGGCACCAATCACCACATGAGATATCAGAGTTAAGAGATGGTAGTCAAGCACTTCAAACAAAACCCATATGACAGTTGCACCACCGATCACTACAGCAGTTGTCTTCTTGTCCTTCCACAACAGTACATCCGCAGCTGCACACAAATAACCGAAATACAAGAGATACATTAGTACCGTCAGTCCGTCACCATTCAACTATGAGTTCATAATTTCATAACAATGCTGCATGATGTCATCCTGATATAATCATGCACTTCACACATCTATTTGGCACATGTACAAAAACGAACCTAATCTTTATATTTCAGAAAATAAATAAACTAACCTACACTTTGCAGGCCTTGCGAGAAACTTCATACATTTTTGTTTTTGCAAATTTAAAGTTTGAGATATAATAAAATTAGAAAATACTATAAGCATAACTGCATAGAAGTTCATATAAAAGGTGTAAATGAACAGGCCATGGTACAACCTAGTCCACAAAAACAAAGACCAGGCGGTTCTCACTACTTTTGGGAACAATGCTCGAATCACACTTCTGCTAATATCAAAAAATATACTTTAATGTATCTCAAAAAAAAACTTTAATAAGTATTGCTGTGCATCTATTTTACTGCCCTGATACTGACAACCACCTTGCCTAACCCGGACTTCCCCTATACATTACATCTTTCCCAATTCAATAACAAAGGAACTTCCATAGAAAAAGAAGAGGATGGTGCAGAAAACATCAGGTTCTTTTTATACTTACCTCATCATGACATGAACCTGCTGTTTAAAGCACAGAGCAATTTTTTTTGTGTGTTTACTAAGAAGAAATCAGCTGCAACTATTTACTTTCACGGTCCATCATCCAGTTGATGTAATGATGATGGTAACATAAAAATTTAGTCTATTATAATCACTATCATCATTATATTAATAGGACCCATCAAAATTTCCTATTTAATAAATCAGTTCTATCAATATGCTGTCAACCAGTAATACATATCCAATTCTTCTGGAATCATACTTCTGAATTAAAAGGGTTTACAAAAGTACTCTATAAAACAAAATAAAAAAACGTAGGGGTCTCAGTCAAACAGTTCATGGTTTTCACACTTTGTTCAAGCTAGAAGGCAACCCGAAAACCTTTGTGTTCTAGCATGCTCCGGTAATTTGATATATGGGAGATCTATGAGTTGCTAACTGCGTAGGTAATCTGGAGGGACTCACAAGCCACCTCAAGTTCAGAAAATATAGGTGTGTGTTTTCTTGGGGTATAGGATGTCTTTTGAACTTGTTATCTAGTATAACAACGATGACCAAGTAAAAGTTTCTCCTTCACGCAATCCGCGCTCAGAATCCAACTGAGAATTAGCCGACAGCATCTAAGAATACCCCCAATAAAATCAAATACTGGAAAATTTAACTAGTTGTTTCCATTGTTAGCACCTAGAACAGCATCAAGGCCTCCACAAATAAAAAGTAAGCAACTAAGAGATCAACTAAGCACTCTCTTGGTAACTATGAGATGAAAACTTCCTAATTGAACCAAAACAAAGAGAGAGAAACTTGATCGACAACTGCAGTACTAACTAATCATTAAGGAAGCAAGCAAATAATCCAGTATTAATAGTCCTAACCAAATAACCAATCAAGCAGGAGTGTGTATGAGAAAAAAAAAAAAGGGAAAAGAAATGGAGCAGAGCAACCCTTACTTTTGCCGCCCCCAAGAACCTTATGCACGGAGGTGTCCTCCCCGAGAAGCCGGAACCCGCGGGAGCGCACCGACGAGGCCGGCGGGGCCGCCACCTCCGGCGAGGCGGCGGAGTCGGCAGGGGGCTCCACCGGCAGCGGCTGGGCCGAGACGCCCTCGGCGGGCGCCGCCGGGGTCGGCGGGGGCGCGGAGACGGTCTCCTCGGCTGGATCGGCCATGGCCGCAGAAGCAAACCTAGCTACGAGCTCCTCTCTCTCTCCCCTCTGCTCTGCTCTTGCTATCGCGAAGCGAGTGCGTCCTAGTGGGATTTGTGCTTTGGCCGCCTCGTTTTCTTGGGTTTCTTTAGGGAAGATGCAGTGGGAGGGGAAAGACGGATGGATGGGGAGATCTCTAGAATACGGCGCGAAAGGGACAGCCGTTAGCGCCGTCACCGTTCGATGGCGCCTTTCGGCGGTGGAGCAGTTACGCGCACCCCACTGATTGATGCTTTTTTTTCCCCGCGAGAGAACACTTGCAATGCGGTTCTTGGCTCGTTTTTTTACATATACCTTAGGATAGAAAGATGATATGATTAATGCTGAAAGAAGATCTTTTTTTAAAAAAAAAAACTATTTATACGTTTATCCTAAAACTTTAGAATTAATGCGTAGAGAAGATAACTTTGGAGAAAGGAGAAAGTATTAATTATGTAAACAATGTTGAAATAAACACAAGCAAGGTGGGGGATGGACTAGTGAATGAAATGATCTTTATATCATTTCTAAAATTCCGACCATTTTATTCATTTGGTCTTGCTTGGCAGCTGGCCTTTTCCCTTGAGAATGGAGCCACCATTTCTTTTTTAGTTTCTACATGACATGGCATCTATAGAAATGATGTTTACAAATCTTGCATTGGAACTGCCCTTAGGTTGCATGTCAACGAGTTTTTTCTTTTTTTTTTTAACAAACGATGGAAGGTCTATCAATTTATTCAAATTAAAAAATTCATACTAAATGAAATATAAGTAGTGCAAAACACTGTGCCACGCTGTATCTCAACGCCGCCAACTTAGCTTAAAACCAAACACACCATCAATTGGTGAGAAAAAAATATGCATACAAATTTTCAACAAGCTAACTGTAATATACTATGAAAAGTTAAATATAGGTCTACATGTATTAGTTTGCGTTATAAACTACTCTTTCTTGCCAGTTTACTCTCCTCTTTTCTTCTAAATAAAAGGCTAAGTTCAAATCATTGTAGCCGGTTGAGGTGTCTTTGTTCGAGATGCTCTTAGAGACAATATTGTATGAACTTATAGATAACTTGTAATGCACCTAAGGTCCATTAGTTAGGTAAAAAAACAAAGGTCCATTAGACCCATAGCCACAAATAGCAATTTAATACTTTGTATATTTAGAGGTTGTCTCTAAATTTAGAAATCGCATGTAACTTAGAGACAACTATAAGAATTGCATGATAGATATAGATGTCACTAACACTAAGCATGAGAGGTCCTATGGATGTTCATTGTATGATGTTTGTCTTCATCGTGGAACACCTCTCACCATATGTACTAAGTTCTTCTACACTTCAGAGAGCTCTTAAATTCTAGTAAAAAGGTTAACATTATTGAAATTAATATATGGATTGATCGATTGGATGCAAACTAGTCATGCCAATTGGAACGCTAGCATCGCTTGAGTTCTTATAGGAAGATGATTGATTCAAGTTATATCGAACGATGACAGCTTGGATGTACATATATTTTATTTTATATAGGAGCTTCTCCAGCGCAGGCACTTGCTGACTCAAAAAATATGATTTAATATCATTTGAATTTCTATTATTAGATTTAACATCATATATATAACACATTCATTGGTTGTAAAACTGTCTATGCTATTTGTTGATCTTTAATCAACAATTTTGTACCTGACCATCAACTTTGCACGAAGCAACGTAAGTAGTTTGTTCATGTTTTTTAAATTTTTTAGTAGTACACAGAATTATCTCACCAAGTCTGGACAAAGAATCCGTACTTAAGGCCTTGTTCTTTTCAGCGTATCGTTGTGTTGGCGTAATACTGTAGCAAATTTAAGAGCCCTAAAAAAGAGGTATAAATATTATAAAAAATAATTAAAAATAGTTTTAAAATTTTTGAAAGGACTACTAAAAGCCATGAAAAAATCGTTACGAATTATCACAACATATAGGCTATATAAAAATAAAAAAATTTACTACAGTAATACAGAACTGTACGATACGCTGAAAAGAACAAGGCCTAAAAGAGTCTCTGGGGGCACAGCCAACGCGAGGTAGCGCTAAAGCGTGCGCATAGCGATTTAGGGCGGCTGCCCGTGACGGAAGGCTGACCCCGGGGGCAGTACGGAACGTGGCGGCAGACGGAGATGCAGTGCGGCGGGCAGTGGGCCCCGCCCTGGCGCTGGGCCGATGTGGCGGCTGCGGGGTGCGACGCGCGGACCCCATGGTTCGCTGGAAAGCTCCGCGGGGAGGATGAGGGACGCGTGCCTCTGTAGCGCGGGCCCACCCGGAACGGATGATCCCCGCGGGGGCGGGGCCCTCGTCCTGTGGCACGTGTTGAGGTGGCCACCGCTGCTGGGGTTGGGGTTGCCAGCCAGCAGGGCGGGCGGAAGCATGATTGACTTTTTAGCTCCTACCAGCGATTGACGTCGGTCTCGATATGTTTTCCTTTTTTAAGAAAATACTGCCATCTACCCCCTCCGTTCTTAAAATAATATTCACTCATATCATAAAAAGAAGTTGCCGTTGACTTTTGAAATGATCACAAAAAGAAATCGTTGTTGACTTTCGAAAACGCCTTTGACCATTCGTCTTATTCAAAAAAATTATATAAAATTTATTTATTATTTATTTTTTTGAATAAGACGAATAGTCAAAGACGTGTGCAAAAATCAACGGCGACTTCTTTTTATGGCCGGAGGGAGTATCATTATAGCATTCAAAACTTGTCACATAAAGAATACCAACCTGTGTTATGAATACCACTTTTTTTTTATTACTGCACTTCCATCCAAACACCCACCACCCTCAATGGCCAATTGTTAGTTTTGCATGCACATTAATTATATTTTTTCCCCAAAAACTAGGGGCTGTCTGCAAATTAATCTCTCGTTTGAATGCTAGGATGACAGTCTTTTGCAGACGGATGGAGTAAAGTTTAATACACGGAGATATACTCCCACATTAAATATTGAACATATTTTTGTTTCGTTACGTTCGAGCAAGACTTCGAGCAGCAGTTGTTTTTTAATATATCAATCGAGTGATATATAATTATAATTATTATACGTAAGTACTTCTAAGTTCTGAATAAAAAACTACTGACATTAATTTTGTGTCACAAAATATATCTATACAAAGTGATTGTTTATCGAAGTTTTAACCTACCTAAATAAAACACGCCTTATATTTCTAAACGGAGGGAGTATTACTCAATGTATATGTAAAAATTAATGAGAGCCAAATCAAAGGAAAAGAAAAGTAATGAGAAACAAGAAGCAACAACAAATTAATCAGGACCAAATTATTAAGCCACTGAGTAATAACATCTCCAAGATTCATTCCCCCTCGTACGAAGAAGTTACATTGACAAACTAATTTTGGAGGCAATGAGTGGCACATGTTGCAAATCTGAGCAGAAAATCTTGTCATTTCGCTGTAGTCAAATATGTCGACAAATAAGCTTCAAGAGTCTCTGTGTTGCTTAAAAAATCAGTTTGACAAATAGTGTGTAAATGATCAGTTCGACAAATAGCGTGTTAAAAATCTGCAACTCTTTTGTAGACCTTGCCTACTCCATGCTATTGGCAAGAACAGACTTTCTTGTTGATTTATAACTGCTGAGAAGAAAGAGTGTATGCTTATTTACGATTTCATGTAAAAATGTCTTGGAAAGTTGCTTGAGTAGGCATGAACCTTGTCAGAGGTCTTAATTTTTTTCATCGTTCAAAACAGAAAAAAATGATTAAAAATTTAGAAATAAGATTCGAAATGTCTAGCCGCCAAAATCCCTAAACTTTCCAAATGCATCCGAATGATCCTACGATGATCAAGGGCACTTAAACGTTGTGAAGTTTAAATATCGTTTTGCACACAGTAATAAAAATAGCTCTACAAATTTATTGTAATCCAAAATTGCTGATAAAAATCAAACGCTATGATCGGGGTGCCAACAAACACCGAGAGTTGGTACACGCGCGAGCGGGCGGGAAACATCTTCAGAATGTAAAACGTGCCCTTCATACGCTTCAGGTAATTAATATTCCCCTGCCATTTCGATAGGACATTTGCCAGTTTGGATATGCATCACAAAAATGGGACACATTATTGAAAGATTCATCTTACATGAGTAGGGGTGGCATCGGGACATTCCATGTTAAGGCCTTGTTTGCCGCCTCCCCGCCTCCACCGCGCCGGCTCCCCTCCTCCGCCGCGCCGCCTCCCCGCGACCGTGCGTCTCCGCCGCCGCCGTCGCCGGCTCGCCCGAGCCGCCTCTGCCGCTTAGCCGCCTCGGCACCGCCACCGTCGCCCTGCCTCCGGCGAGCCGCAGCCTACCGCCGCGCCGCCTCCTTCCTCTCTCCCTCTGCTCCCCATTTTCTCTCTCTCTCCTTCCTTTCCTCTCCTCCCTCCTCTCTCTCTCATTTCCCCCTCGGGCCGTCAGCTGCTGCCCGTGCATTTGCACGGGGTTCCATCTAATTACTGATGAAAATCAAACGCTATGATCAGGGTGCCAACAAACACCGAGAGTTGGTACACGCGCGAGCGGGCGGGAAACATCTTCAGAATGTAAAACGTGCCCTTCATACGCTTCAGGTAATTAATATTCCCCTGCCATTTCGATAGGACATTTGCCAGTTTGGATATGCATCACAAAAATGGGACACATTATTGAAAGATTCATCTTACATGAGTAGGGATGGCATCGGGACATTCCATGTTAAGAGAGTGCTTCCTGTTTCCGTTCTCTATCTCGGGAATCAAAATTCTTTGTTCTCGTTCCCGTTTGGATGGCGAGGCCAGTCAGAGACCCATCTCTGTAAAAATTATACACAAGAGAAAAACACTTATCACTACTTTTACTCTAAAATCATGTCAAGATAGAAGAAAAAATAGAATGAGTATAATTTAGAGATTTGATTGATGCATATATAAAAAATATGGATATAATGGGCTAGATGATATGTTTGCAGTCTAATAATTCAAATAGAGTAAACCAATATTTTAAATAGCGGGTTATAGGTTTTATCGGAGCTCTTCTCAAATCACTAAGACATCTATAGCGTCACTATAGTGGCCGCTAAGCATGTTAGCGGTTTTCAAAAAAAAGTAAAAAACATGTCATATATATGCCTCAAGTAACAAAGTCAAAAGTAAAAAAACATGGATTTCAGCTGGTTTTTGTCCAGGTCAAAAGCATCATAAGATTAAGGCATGATCATAAGAGTTATTATTTATAAGTACACTACATCACAAACACAAATTTATCACAAACACAAACAGGACAACAGAGTAGCCGACAAAGTCCATCACAATGGAGTACCTATTTTGGGCCGAGACCAGCACTGGAATTTGAGTAGGCTTCAGTTTTAGCCTACGAGCATCGAACCCTGAACCCGCTATGCATTTTAGCGCAGCTAAATCGTGTTATGGCGCTCTTACTGTGATAGCGAACATATGTGCAATAGCGTAGCGTCTACACATTCAAAACGCTATAGCGGCACTATAGCCCGCTATTTAGAACATTGGAGTAAACTAATTTCAGGTTCCAGCCAGGTTCTCTGGGGAAAATTTTTCCCCATCCCTGTCCCCACTATCCTTGACGGAGAATGGTTTTTCCTCATTTACACCCCGCGGTCCCGCGGGAGTTAATTTCTCACTATACCCGTCTTCTAGTAGAGAAATTCCCCATCGGAAATCAGGAAATGGGTCTCATTGCCACTCCTAGTAACATAAGAGCCAATGCTTTTTAATTAAGCTAACCTCTGGGCTTCACGGGCTTAGGTAATTGTTCACTCTATAGCACTGGCTAGTAACTAGAATTTGAGTGGGCTTCAATTTTGGCCTGCGAGCATTGAACCCTGAATAGCGCCACTAAACCCTATGACCCACTATGCATTTTATTGTCGCTAAATCGTGCTATTGTGCTCTTAACTGTGATAGCGGACATATGTGTAATAACGTAGTGTCTATAAAACGCTATAGCGGCGCTATAACCCGCTATTTAGAACATTGGAGTATATTAATTCTAGGCCCCAACCAGGTTCTCTTGGGAAAATTTTTCCTCATCCCTATCCCTGTCTCCACTATCCCAAACGAAAAATGGTTTTTTCCCATTTACAACCCCATAGGGGTTATTTTTTTCTCCATAGGCGTCTCCTGTAGTAGAAGAATTTCCAATCGAGAATCGGAAAATGGTCCCATTACCACTAAGAGCCGGTGCTTTTTAATTAAGCTAACCTCTGGGCTTCGCGGGCTCAGGTAATTGTTCACTCGACAGCACTGGCTACCTGATTACTCGAACAAATCGATGCGAAGACTGATAAGGAGCTTTCAGGTGCAGTGCGAAAGCAACTGCATGCCTACTACGTACGTCGGGGTGACCAGCTCGGCCACAGATGCACTGACCTACCTCATCTCAATGTGTCTACACATACAAGAACCAGAAGCCAAAGGCTATTATTACCTTGCAAACCATTTTACACCTGTAGTTTATTGGGCACAAAAAATACAACCGGAAAATTTTTCTCTGCTTGTGGCTGGTAATTCTATACTGTAAAAAAAGTGATGACTTTGTGACGTTCTACTGTTTGGAAACGAGTTTCCAACATCGAAGATATGCAAAGGTGTTCTAGAGTACGCAAGGAGTATTACGAATGATGCCGAATTAGACCGTGAGGCCTCATTCCTCGAGTACCAGTCCATAATACAAGTGGGCTCAAATTCACGTTTCATCAAAACAGAGTACGTACATCGATCTCTCATCAACAACGTTGATATCTGCTGCTGCTGTTTGTTATTAGAAAGGAAATATGCTGCTCCTCAATTAAATTCTGGATGGGTTGCAGATGCCACTTAGCCCATAAAGATATTAATTTATTTATTGGGAATCCATCTTAGCCCATCGATCCACTTCGAAGAGGGTAACACGAACATGTCCCAGCTGCCAATCGATCAGTCAGACCATTTGCATGCTGAAATGTGGGATTGGTTGGAGGAGTGAATCCATCAAACGCCACCGGACACCGTCACAGGCTCTGCACATCGATAATCTCCGTCCTCTCTATTTGGCGCGAGGATCTTCCAAAACTCTACCATACCAATGACTGAACAATCGAACCTTCTCAAGGAGGAGCTTCACGTGTGGCCCTGGCGGGCCTTCATTATGTGTAATTAGCTCTTAGCTCCTCGGCTTAGAACCTCTAACGCCAGGCCCTTCTCTTTTCATTTTCCATTTTTTGCTTTTCTTCCTTTGATCTTCTTTTATTGTACCTTGATTTGTTCTTCTATTTATGACACGCCAGCCATTGCTAGCTCTTTCAACCAAAAAAAAAAAAACGCCTAAACCATGTACGAACATTCCACCAAAATCAGAGTAGACATTGTCAATCAGAGACAACAAAGAAAAGGATGAAGCACGATGCACGTCTCGTTACAATAACCACCACTCAACATTGCAACATCGTTGTTAAAGTAGATTCTTCTTTTTTCTCAAAAAAAAAAACCCTTTCCCAAACTGTACAAACTTTTTACAAAGCTTTCTAAATGTATATGATGATCCCTAGACAGATGGATATTACTTATATGAATCATATGATATATATGAACGGCAGGTTTATTATAAAACAATTTGGTTGTTATATATTTTATATAGATGGTAGTATTAGCTATTGATAGAAATAAGAGTTGTAATAGGTTATACTCTCTACATAAGGAGGCGTGAATCCTTATCCGAACACTAATCCTTGAGATGGGCTAAAAATATCAATCATGTGCATCTTGTTACAGATCACATCACTATCATCTATTTATGTGATTTGATGTATTTTATATTCATCGTCCGTCCATTAATCTTCTCCTTATGAAAACCTATCAATCTTATACATTTGCCTTAGCAGCGATCCCTCACCTACAGTCTAGGCGGTCTAGGTGACCAAACCGATCTACACAATAACAAATATTTCCACAATAATGTGTTATTATTTTGAATATATCGATATTTTATAACATAAAAATGCATTTATATGTCATATTCAAGATGCTAGAGGATAAATGACATGTTTACGTGCCATTTGAAACTATCCAATCGTTATCTATGAGCGCCTATGCGGGCTAGCCACCTAGGTCACCATATAGGCCCTAGGCAGGATGGGAGGTCACTGCCTTGTGACTAGGCACAACCTAGGATGGTTATGGACTGCCTAGGGCAACCATGCCCACACCTAATGCAATTTAATGATACAGACTTTATGGTGGCTAGGTTATTTTTGTGTAAAGTCAGTTTTGTAATATCATATAAATAAAAGCATATATATGAGTTAGCCAATTTAAAAAAGTAAAGACATATTGTTCTATTATATGCAATTTAATTATAATCGGGGGTTTTCTCATAATAGCATCTGGCCTATTCTCTAGGACTAGCCTTCTAAATATGCTTCGCGCTAATCTGTACTTACTCCTTCGTGGGATAAGCTTCACACTAAAATGGATTTACTCATTTACAGGCCATGCTTCACGTTAAAATGCACCCCTTCGCGGTAGTGCACTACTTGGGATGTTTCCATCGCAGAAATGACTGTTGCAGTCATTCGCAATACATCCTTCGCAGCATTTCGCATTAACTTCTTGGTATCTAAGCCCATCGCGATACTCCAAAATTATTCATAACGAGGACAAAAGGTATTACACGTGCTTTTCAGATTTGTTTCGTGTATATGATTTGCACTGCCGGTCATTTCCTCGGTGCGACAGTAATGTATTTTCATTATTAAATCTTAACTATTTATGCTGACATTCCGTTGCCTATTCTTGTCTTTTTCTACCACAACATGCTTTTTGAGGAAAAAAAAAAGTAAACAAATAAGATAGAAAGTGCGGAAAGGTAGTGACTTTGGGCCATCTTTCTTCTTTACACCTAAGGCCTGCGACAAGTTTTAGCAGATAAAGACACTTGCCTGTTTAGCTAGCCCATAAAATACAAAGTCGGCCTGGCAAAACTTGGCAGCTTGCTCATTTGCCGCAGCCCGCTGAGTCCTCCTGCATCTTGATGAATTCGACGCATGGCAGTTTATTTTGCAACAAAAAAAAAAAAACTGTTTAGCAGAAATTGAAAAGGTTAAAAAAGAAATTCATAAAAAAATCAGCTCGTGGGATGTATGGCAAATTGTTAGTGCAGTAATTTGTTGTGGTCTATCAATTGTACTGCCAACGACCACCCTGTCAATTTACTGCTGAAGCCAAATTGAGTGTGAACAAAGGCAGACAAGTGTGAAACTGTAGGGAAGTATTCAACTTAAGTCGAAGTGGAAACACCTAAAGATAAAGCGAGTAACTGTCAAGAATAACCAGATAATACTTGCAACAAAAGACACTATCAATATAGGAGTGGTCCAAGTATCACAATATATCAATAATAGCTCATGATGTGGATGGGGCAAAAGAAAGAAGAACATGATGACCAAGTTGACATGCATGACAAAATAATGCGATAGCACTTGAATTATAGGAGACATCGAGTAAAGAAACTAATTTAGAGAGGGCTTCGGAGCTAATGTATCCGAGGCGATGATGCCAGTGTGACAGCAGAAGGCGTTGTGGCAACAAAAGCTTGAGCAGACAAGGTGGATGATGTGGCGAGTGGAAGGAGTAGAGATCCTGGAACTATTGCAGCTAGCGATCATGCCCGTTCCAAGGTCCTTTATGGAGAGGACAAAAGAAACAAACTCAATAGAACGGTTACTATCAATAGTAAGTTGAGGAACATAAACTAGTTTCTTGGTAATACGGGTTTAAAAAAATGTTTTGTTAATACGCGCCTCTAGGAGAAGGAAGACATAGAAAATCGACAGAGGTAATGGTGAGATGAGACCTATTATTGACAATGATCATGGTGGGGAGTTGGTGAAGAGAGGGATAAGTAGTTGAGAGGTTACCAACATTCGTGATCATGTATGAAGTAGCACCTCAGTCCATATACTAGTTTATGGTTGTCGATGGTCACATGAGTGTCACAGTGTTAGAGCATTGCTGGCAGGTGCTCTAAAACGTTCTCTAAAATACTATTGCGAATAGTCTCGGTCTCTATATCCATCCAACAAAGTCTCTACCTTAGCCTCTATGTTTAGAGACTCTTTAAAGAATCTCTATATCTTTTCGAGGATAGAGACTCTGCTGTATATGATGAAAATATAGAAAATAAATAGTAATTTAAAGAAGGGATATAGAGAACGAAACATTGAGATCTTGCTAGCAATGCAGGTGCTGAGGAGGGACTTGATCCCAAGCGGCACCAGAAATGGGAGTCCATCCCCTGTTGAAAATGCCATGCATGCTCGCATTAACAGGTGTGTGTGGACCAATGGCAATCCACTGATACCACTATCGGCACCGAAGCCATTGTTGTCGCTGCTGTCGCCAATACCGAATTCGTCATCGTCACCGGTCATGCTGACCAGGCCAAGGCCAGCATGGTCGAGACCCGCGCCGAGGAAGCCGTCGTCCCGTGCTTGAAGTTGAAATGTTGAATTGGCAAGGCCACGGCGATCGCCGAGGCCAGCCAAACAAGGGTGGTCAATGGCTATGGCTATGCGGTTGGGCCGAAGGCGCTAGGTGGTTGGCTAAGAACACCGAGCGTCGATTGAGAGTTGTGTGGTCACGCTGGCCTACGCTAGCTTTGCCCTTCCATGGATCGAAGGAGGGAACAATGAACTGACTAATGGTGTTATGAGCGAGGGTATTCCTTATCTCTATATCTAAATTATAGCAAAAGATATTGAAGAGATATGGAAGAAACCGAACAGAGTGATCCACAAAGCAACATGTCGTGACAAGCGGGGGTATGGTGGGGGGCGCTAGTCGTGGATATAGGAGTACATGCGATGCATGTACATGCCTAAAATGGAGGGGTAATACGCTAGAAGGATGACTCGGTGGGTTTTGGTATTTTCCTCACACGCACGGGAGAAAGAGGCTTGTGATGAAGGGCTTGTTTGATTGTCTGGTTTTAACCCAACCAGGATCAGCTGATACAGGATTCATTTGTTTGGTTGTCTGAATGCACTGTTGTAGCCAGACTCTTCTGATGCAAAATCATTGTTTCAGCCTTGCTCCTCGCGTACGCCAACACGAGCGTATCAACTCAGCTTGTCTGGCGCGTGCAGCGGACGTGACGCCCACAGTGTTGCACGACGGCGCAATGGCCGCTCAGAGCACAGTCAGCTGGAGCTCGGGGAGCCCACTACGCTGCACACCAGCGTGAGGGACGGCAACAACGACGACGAACGTTGGCGACAGCGCCGAATCTAGACAAGGGAGGTGGTGGTGACGGTGAATGCGGGCGGGAACAACGACGCTAGCGTTGGATCCAAGCGGGGAAGGTGGCCACAACCAAGGACGAGGCGGAGAAGGTGCACGTGGTAGCGAATGTCGGCGGGAACAATGACGCCGATGTCGGATCCGAGTGGGCAAGGTGGGTACGGTGGCGGACTAGGGCAGGAACAACAACGTCTTCACCAGATCCGGGCGACTGTGGTGCATGGCAGTGGCGCCAGATGTGGGCAGGAACGGTTGCAGACGTGGGCAAGAATGATAGTGGCAGCGGAGGTTGTACACACGAATGCCGCCAGGGCACCTTCGTGGAGCCCAGAGTACGGCCATGGCACCGGTGGCGTGCTTCGAGCGTGCCCAGGATGCGAGCAAGGCTCGTTCATGCAGCCAACCAGACATATGCTTCCTTCAACCAGGCTCAACAGTTGCAAGACAACCAAACAAACGAGCTTGCATGAATTTAGCCTGGCTCCCACAAGCCTGGTTGGGTTGGTGCGATGCAGGCTGAGATGGGAAGACAACCAAACACGCCCGAAATGGTGGAGGTGAATTTGTGCTTGAACTTTTTATTAAATCAACTTTGCATCTTAGCCCCTCTGCTTTGAATAATTGTGAAAAAGTGCTTGAAATCATTACAAATCCTTATAATTTCTATAAATCCGCAAAACAGTGTCCACTGAATATGCCTAATTTGTGTTTGATGAAGTGATTACCATATGAAGATACCAGACTAGAAAAAGATCTGACGTGTAAACAATCCAACAACTCTTTATTAGCTCAGACAAGGCAACCAAATAACATCTCCTATATATGCATCCACTTAATTAGCGTGGCTGAGATGAACCAACCAACCAAACATGTACACATGTGAATTAGGACATAAATGTAGAGTGCTCACAGAGTTAGATCAGTAGAGCCGACAGAGCTCGGTGTACTAAATGATGCACGGCTCGTATTATACTTATTTTAATTCTGGTGAAAGCAACTCAATGGTAATATATATACCATCCAAACTGCCAAAAAATTATACATAGAAAAAGACATATAATACTGTATTAGGGTAGGAGCTAGCTAGCTAGATGGAACCATTCATGGGTTGTTAATTAACAATTAGTATTTGTCTCAAAAAAATTAATAATTGGTATGTACGTACGTAGTCTATGCCAATTGGATTAAGCATAGGATGCTTTGTTTAATTAGAGGCCCTGCAGGTCCCCGGTCGGGAGGAGAGGACGATCTTCGTCTCCGCTAACAGCTAAACGTCCAAATGATCAATGAGAAATATTAGTACTACGAGCCGAACGAATCAGTTTGAGGCATATGCATGCGTCTCATCGTGCACTCTGATCCGAACGATAAACAATTAGTACTACGATAGAAATTGAAACTTAACAAGATGTCGTCTGCACAGTACTTGCAGTGTACAAATTTGTACTTTCGAATGAAGCATCGATCCTTCGCTGGGGATCAAGATGCTCACAAGTCACAATGTGCATGTGCAAAGCTTGAAACTCCAAGCAATTAAGAAACCATCCTACCTGTGCCAGCAGGCTTCGTTTTGGCCAACGAAAATAACTCTGGCCGACGAGAACGTTTCAGATTAATTTATGCAGTGCCAGGGAGGTAGATTATGAAAGTGTGACTTCAAACTTTTTTGGGAGCAAGCTGATCATGAACACGGCCAGCAGCTCAGTTTGGCTTGCGAACAAGCGCATCTTTTTCTCCTCGATCGATCCCTCTGATCTCTGCTGTGCCCGGCCGCACGAAGGATCGATGCCAGCATGCACGATAGAGGAACTTGATCGATCGAAATGTACAGGTAGTACGCACAGCACGTAGTAGCAGTAATTAACTGGGTAATAAACGGATTGCTAGCTAGCTAGCTAGGGCACAAAATCATACAGGACGTCAGCACGTGCAGCATGCATGGTACCTGCTGCCATGCTGTGTGCAGCGTTTGGCTGGCAAAGCTCGGTTTTCTGGCTCACATCTTGCTCGCTCGCTCGCAAAAGGAAATATCTCTGCATTATATCTTCATGCAAAGGCATGCAAGCATGCAGCTAGCAATCAGCTATTCAGCTTGTGGTCCGTCGGCAAGAGCTGAATCAGCTGATTGATCTAGGACACACTACAGTACTACTACTACTACGTACGCCCGTGACACAAGCAGCTAGCAAGGCTGCAAGAGGAAGAGGGGACGACGCCCGTGACACAAAGCACTGAAAGCAGCAAGTGAAGAAGGGACCAGAGCTGAAGGGGGGGTCACCGAGCTAGCTAGCACTTAAACAACACGGAGGCGGTGGGGATTCACGAGCAGCAGCTGCCGGCCTGCATGCTGCATGCACATCTCAGTACCCCCGGCTCCCATGCAGCTCTCTCTCTCTCTCTCTCTCTCTCTCTCTCTCACACACACACACACACACACACACCTGATTCCTCTCCCGTGAGCCCGTGACAGGTTAATAAAGCATATGCCATCATGCAACGCAACGCAACGCAACGCGTGCAGGCGCCATGACATATGTGCATATGCTAGGGGCGACACCTTTCATGCGTACGTTTCTCCAAGCAGCTCGCGCAGCTGCTGGCGCCGTGGGAAAGAACGAGAATGATGGACGATCTCGGTGGGTGGCTGTCCCTGTCTGTCCTGGTCTCTGTGGGTGGGTCAATGGCGTCGCCCAGAGCGGGACCCCAGAATCCAGATCTCATCCAGGATTACTATGCACACGATGGATCATTCGTCCATAGTATCCATTCATATGCATGTCACCTTCTTGCTTGTATTCTTAGGGTTTTTTTCCTTCAACTTGCGTGCATGCTTGTCATCCTTGAATCCTGCCTGGCCTTCTAGGCAGCTTGATTAACTATGGAATTCTCCATTTTTCCTTAGGTTTAGGTTTCAACCTATACTCGCAACGCGTGCAGCCATGACATATGCATATGCATATGCTATGGGCGACACCTTTCATGCGTACGTTTCTCCAAGCAGCTCGCGCAGCTGCTGGCGCCGTGGGAAAGAACGAGAATGATGGACGATCTCGGTGGGTGGCTGTCCCTGTCTGTCCTGGTCTTTGTGGATGTGGGTCAATGGCGTCGCCCAGAGCGGGGCCCCAGATCTCGTCCAGGATTACTATGCACACGATGGATCATTCATCCATAGTATCCATTCTTATGCATGATTGCATGTCACCTTCTTCATCTTGCTTGTATTCTTAGGTTTTTTTTCTTCAATTTGCATGCATGCTTGTCAATCCTGCCTGGCCTTCTTGGCAGCTTGATTAACTATGGAATTCTCCATTTCTCCTTAGGTTTAGGTTTCAACCTATACTCTGGTACTGCTTGCTACGAAGCATGTGCACTACTATTCGATCTGATCGCGTCTCCATCTTAGTTGGTTGCGCTCCATCGAACGCATAGATGATCTCTCCTACCGCCTCCATCCTCACCTTCGGTGTTCTTTCTCCCCTCTCCTCTCCAGTCCTCCTATCCCTTCTTCTCCATCTTTGAGGTTGCTCCACACATCTCCATGTAATAGATGTTATTATATGGCAATAGATACAGCATGAGGGGATTCAGGGCTAAAGTTAGAGACTAAATAAACAAAAGATTCAAAACTTCCTGCACCAAAGTCCAAACAGTACTCATTTAAAAAATTATACCATTAGAGAGCAGACCTTTGCCCAACTAACATGGCATTTACCCATATTTGGGTTTCCTTGCCCAAAGGAAAGAAGCTGTGAATAAACCAAGTGCAAAACATAACAGATGACCATCAAGCAATGGATGTTATAGGACCTCACTGACTAGCATAAGTTTTCCTACTTTTTACAGCATCACTCCCTTCCAGCTTTAGAACTTAATTTCTACCAGTTAATTTCTACAAGTTTTTCCCTCATCTACCTGATAACCACTGTATTCCATCAAGCTATTCCTTCCCCTCCCATCTCATTAGTTTTGTCTCACTCTGCAGCCCACACTGTCAACTCCGCTCCAAGAGGCCAGCCAAATGAGCCCTAAATAATCAGCAATCACACTAATCCACCAACATGTACGACTACCCACCGAGTGACCTCCATAGCCACATTACGCTGCTCTCCCCTGCCTTCCTCCATTTCTCCTTCCCTATCCTTGCCATCTCCGGCGGCCACACGCCAACAAATGGCCACCACCACCACAACCGTCACCGAACCTGACAATGCCGACGCCTCCCCGTCCCCACCGGCGTCTCCACCGCCCAAGAAGGCGATGTACGAGCTCGCCGCCCGGAACATCTACTACCCGAAGCCGCCGCCGCCGTCGCTCGCGAGGGTCCTCAGGCCGTGCGGCGCGTCCGTGGCGACGCCGGACTACATCCTCCGGGACGTGTCGCTGACGGCGCGGCCGGGGGAGATCCTCGCCGTCGTCGGCCCGAGCGGCGCCGGCAAGTCGACGCTGCTCGACATCCTCGCCGCGCGGACGGCGCCCACGCACGGCAGGCTCCTCCTCAACTCCGCGCCGCTCCGGCCATCCTCCTTCCGCCGCCTCTCCGCGCACGTGCCCCAGGCCGACGTCGCGCTGTCGCTGCTCACCGTCGCCGAGACCTTCGCCTTTGCCGCGTCGCTGCTGCACCCTTCGTCGGCGTCCGCCGCCGCCGCGGCCGTCGCCGCTCTCCTTGCCGAGCTCCGGCTCGCCCACGCCGCCCACACGCGGGTCTCCCCCACGCGGCTCTCCGGCGGCGAGCGGCGGCGCGTGTCCATCGGCCTCGCGCTCCTCCGGGACCCCGGCGTGCTTCTCCTCGACGAGCCCACCTCCGGCCTCGACTCCTCATCGGCGCACGTCGTCGTCGGCTGCCTGCGCGCCGCCGCGGCCTCCCGCGGCACGACGGTAGTGCTGTCCATCCACCAGCCGAGCGCGCGCATCCTCTCCTCCGTGGACTCCCTCCTCCTCCTCTCTGGCGGCGCCGTCCTCCACCACGGCTCCCTCGCCTCCCTCGACGCCGCCCTCCTCTCCCACGGTCTCGCCGTCCCCGCGCAGCTCAACCCCCTCGAGTTCGCCCTCGAGGTGCTCGACCAACTCCCCCGCCCCTCCGCCTCCACCACTGATCCTGAGCCGTCGAGCTCCTCGAGCCACCACAAGCCGTCCATGGCGCCGCCGCCGCCGCCGTGCTCGAGGCTGCACGAGGTGGTGGTGCTGTACAGGAGGGCGTGGAAGGTGGTGTTTCGCAGCAAGCAGCTGCTCCTGACCAACTTCCTGGAGGCGGTAATGGTCGGGACGCTGCTGGGCACCATCTACATCAACGCTGGCGACGGCGAGGCCGGCGCGCACAAGCGTCTGGGGCTCTTCGCCTTCACGCTCACCTTCCTGCTCACCTCCACCACCGAGACGCTGCCGACGTTCGTGTCGGAGCGGCCGATCGTTCTGGCCGAGACGGCGGCGGGGCTGTACCGGCTGTCGTCGCACGCGGCGGCGGCGACGCTGGTGTTTCTCCCCTACCTCCTTGTGGTGGCGCTCCTCTACTCCGGCTGCGTCTACTTCCTCGCTGGGCTATGCACGTCGCCGGCCGCCTTCGCGGCGTTCGTGCTGGTGGTGTGGGCGGTGGTGCTCGCGGCCAACTCCTTGGTCCTCTTCGTCAGCGCCCTCGCGCCGGACTACATCGCCGGGACGTCGCTGGTGTCAGTCGTGCTCGCCGGCTTCTTCCTCTTCTCCGGCTACTTCCTCCCCCGGCGGAGCATGCCGTCGTACTGGGTGTTCATGCACTACGCCTCCCCCTACAAGTACGCGCTCGACGCGCTGCTCGCCAACGAGTACTCTTGCGCCGCCGGCCGCTGCTTCGGCGTCGCCGGCGCCGACGGGGAGTGCTCCGCGACTGGGCGCGACGTGCTGGCGGAGAGGGGGCTCTCGCCGGAGGAGCGGTGGACGGGGGTGCAGGTGCTCTTCGGCTTCTTCCTCCTCTACCGGGTGCTCTACTGGGTGGTGCTCAGCCGGAGGGCGTCCAGGGCGAAGAGGTGATGGAATGGAAGAGCCATGAGCTCGGCTTAACCATGTTCACGACGTCACCTACGTGCGTGTGAACGCTTGCATGGGGAAGAAGGGCTGCATGCATGGGGGCGATCGAGCAAGGTATGTCAATGTGTGGAGATCGTCGGGGTGGTTAATTAATTAACCGGTAATTAAGCTGTTATACTGATGTATATTGTGAAGATAAACTCGATCCATAGAAGTGTATTTGCGTGGTAATAATGTGGTCTTGACCTATAAATTCTTCAAAGAAAAATTTTGGCCGCCCTGTTAATTTGGCTGGTCAGCTTATTTGTGGTTAAGTGCAATAGTTTGATCGGATTTGTTATAGTACATCAAATCAAAATACGGTTTTGTTGCTTCTCAGGCGACTAATTTTTAAATAAGTCTCAGTCGATTTTCACATAGCTAGATTCTACCGTTAGATCTTTTATATGTCCTATAAAGATGTTTGATCAATGGTTTAGAAAATCGACTGAGAGATAAATAACTCTCAGGCGCTTGATAATAAGTCAGTCCCATCAAAATAATAGTTCTTTCAATTTTCGTGGATTTGGCCGTCCTATTAATTCCACCGGTCGTGTGTGTTTTTGTGTGTGGATGTTCCATAATTTGATCGAAGTTGTTATATACGTCCACATCAATCAAATATACGCCTCGTTTTTGCTCGATCAGTTCGTTATTTTCATTTAGGGAGAGGCTTCATGTCAATCAATTGAAAGTTATTTTAACTTCGGTTGATTTTCTTAACCATTGGATCTCAGTCGACCCAAATCTTCCCCTTCTCTCTTTCCCCTCTCCCTGCCTCCCGATCCAATATTCCCCTATCCCTCCTATGCATCGCCACCTCCTCCTCCTCTCTCGACTTCACCTCCGCCGCCCGCAGCTTCCTCGCCCACCCTAATCTTTTCTCTCCATCGTTGATCCACCGCCTCAACCATCTTCACCCTGGCCTCCCCAGGTTTCAACGTTGTCGTCGCCGCCTCGCCGCCACCCTTGCTCTCGCGCAACCCACCGCACGATCTCCCTCTAAGCCTCGGGCATCGGGAACCCCACCCAAACCTTAACCTGAGCTCTATGCACAGTGACAGGAGAAGACGGTGACGGCGGCGTTGGCCAGAGAGGAGGAAGACGACGCTGACACAGGTATGTGAGAAAATCGACAGAGTTTTTAAAACTTTCATATGACTAAGATCTAGAATCCGTTTAATTTATTCATGTAACCTTTGTCCCCTTAGCTTCTAAGTTGCAAGAGGGGCAGTGGGGTTAATTAATGTTACCACTTACCAGAAAAGGCTAACATTTTAATAACGGGGAATTCGCTTCATAATACCACGAAGGATTAAAGGTTTGGAATATACCACTTTATCTTATTAGCTCATGGATTTTTTTATGCCTATGACCATGAGATAGGGTGTGTATTCCAATTTTTTTTTGACTTGAAATAAATTATATCTTTTATTAATTGAGTTCTTTGTAGCCTCTAGTACTAAGATGTACATATCCCAAAGCTAAATTAGCTAGCAAGCTAGCTCGATGTCTAGGAGAAAAGAAATTATATGGCACCGGATGCCACCACCGTGGCACCCGGAGTGATAGGAAGAGAGAGTGGGAGGAGATAGAGAGAGAGGAGGAGAGAGAGATATATAGGCACAACACCGAGTGCCACAGGCTTGTGTGGTACCGGGTGAAATAATAATAAATAGAAAACTAAAAGTTCCACTAAATTTATATTGTTGTTCCACATTTCTATTCACCGGAAGAAATGTTTTAAAAAACTGGAACTTTTAGCGCTGGTGTCCGGCACCTGCAATAACTGGTGCTGTTGTTTGGAAGGGCAGGTGCCTGCACAAAAGCTCAAATTGCAGGCGCCTGCCAAATAGCAACCCCGTTTAATATATAATTCCATCATGTGCATTTTGGATTTGAGATCCATAGAAAGTTTGTGACTTGTGTTTAAAGCTGCTCCACCAAGATCGCGTTCATGTAAGTACGATGGTTTCATTTTCGGTTGTGTTCAATCACATACGCTTGCATTTAAGCAAAATTATAGATAGAGAGGTGAGGTAGCAAGAGGGCATCGCCAACCGCGGGTAGGTGGTCTGGTGACTACGGTGGTGGTGGAGGTGAACGGAGCAGTGCAAGAAGGCGGAGAGACAGTGTCGCCGAGGAAGGAGGAGGAGGGGAGAAGCAAACCGGATTCACCAAGAAGAACAAGGGAAGGAGTGTTAGAGCATCCCCAGCAGGGGAGTTATCACGGGCCTGCATCAATAGCTGACAGCGCATGCATGAAGTGCAGACAGTGGCCTACATGAAGCACACAATTTTTTAAACCACGCGGTTCAAAAACGGTTGGCGGCTGGTTGCATCGGTGGGAAAAAATTGAAGGACGCGCAGGCCTGCGACAGAAACGACCGACACCGTGGCTGCTCATGGCGCGAAAATTGGGCGCGCTTGCAACCGTCGGCTCCAGCCGTGCGTTGCGCGCGCGAGGAAAAAATGGCGGGCAAATGAGATCTTTGCGCGCGCGATTCGGTAGCGCGGGAACAAGCTGGAAAAAAAAACAGCACAAGCTCCCTTCAAATGCCTATATATACGGATACACCAAGCAACGAGCACGCACACACATAGTATGAGTACGAACAACCATATTACCCACATAAAGAGATGGCTACGGAGACCATCGAGGCGAGCTTTTATTGAAGATGATGCTGAGGAGGAAATGACAGTTGTCATGGCAGCTATGGATGAAGCGCAACAAATCGTCGACGAAGAAGACGTTTCCCACCGAGGGTCCGTGCTTGGTCGTCGTTTTATCGACAGTGGTAGGTTAGAGGGTGCAGCAAGACTATTCAATGACTACTTCTCGGAGAACCTTGTATTTCATGATGGGATTTTTCGGCGCAGGTATAATTAATTTCTTTTGTTCTTTTTACGTTTTTTGTTTTGTAATCTCTAAAACAAATTTTTCTTTTTATTCCAGATTTCGCATGAGACGAAGTCTTTTCATGCGTATTGTCGAAGCTGTTGTTCACGCGGACCTTGACTTTCAACAGCGTATAAACAATGCTAGAACATTGGGGTTGTCCACTCTCCAGAAGGTCACCGCCGCTATGCGAGTGTTAGCGTATGGTATCGCGGTGGATGGTACTGACGAGTATGTTAGGATAGGAGCATCTACCCTGCCATAAGTACACCCGCAAATTCGTAGATGCAGTCGTAGCGGTGTTTAAGGATGAGTACCTACGAGCGCCAACTGCAGCCGATACAGCTAGGTTACTCAATGTTGCCAACCTTCAAGGCTTTCTTGGAATGCTTGGTAGCATTGACTGCATGCACTGGCGTTGGAAAAATTGTCCGACAGCTTGGCACGGATCACATACCGGCCACGCCGGAGGCCCAACACTCATATTAGAAGCAGTGGCATCGTATGACACATGGATTTGGCATACTTTCTTTGGCATGCCTGGTTCAAATGACGACATCAATGTTTTACATCGTTCGCCGGTATTTGATAGGCTAGCTCGCGACGAGGCACCACCTGTGTCATACTACGTAAACGGCAATCACTACACCATGGGGTATTACCTGGCGGATGGCATATACCCCGAATGGGCAACTTTTGTGAAGGCCATACCTTTCATGATGGGATTTTTCGGCGCAGGTATAATTAATTTCTTTTGTTCTTTTTACGTTTTCTATTTTGTAATCTCTAAAACAAATTTTCCTTTTTATTCCAGATTTCGCATGAGACGAAGTCTTTTCATGCATATTGTCGAAGCTGTTGTTCACGCGGACCTTGACTTTCAACAGCATAGAAACAATGCTAGAACATTGGGGTTGTCCACTCTCCAGAAAGTCACCGCCGCTATGCGAGTGTTAGCGTATGGTATCGCGGCGGACGGTACTGACGAGTATGTTAGGATAGGAGCATCTACCTGCCATAAGTACACCCACAAATTCGTAGATGCAGTCGTAGCGGCGTTTAAGTATAAGTACCTGCGAGCGCCAACTGCAGCCGATACAGCTAGGTTACTCAATGTTGCCAACCTTCGAGGCTTCCCTGGAATGCTTGGTAGCATTGACTGCATGCACTGGCGTTGGAAAAATTGTCCGACAGCTCGGTACGGATCATATACCGGCCACGCCGGAGGCCCAACACTCATATTAAAAGCAGTGGCATCGTATGACACATGGATTTGGCATGCTTTCTTTGGCATGCCTGGTTTATATAACGATATCAATGTTTTACATCGTTCACCGGTATTTGATAGGCTAGCTCGCGGCGGAGCACCACCGTGTCATTCTACATAAACGGCAATCACTACACCATGGGGTATTACCTGGCGGATGGCATATACCCCGAATGGGCAACTTTTGTGAAGGCCATACCTCTTCCTTTTGGCGAAGCAAATGAACGATTTACAAATGCTCAACAAGAGTACAGGAAGGACGTGGAGCGGGCATTTGGACTATGTGGATCGGCCAATAGTGAGTCCACATGCCAATAGTGAGTCGGCCCTCGGACTATGTGGATCACACCAAATGCTCGCTCCACATCCTTCCTGTACTCTTGTTGAGCATTTGTAAATCGTTCATTTGCTTCGCCAAAAGGAAGAGATATGGCCTTCACAAAAGTTCCCCATTCGGGGTATATGCCATCCGCCAGGTAATACCCCATGGTGTAGTGATTGCCGTTTACGTAGAATGACACAAGTGGTGCTTCGCCACGAGCTAGCCTATCAAATACCGGTGAACGATGTAAAACATTGATGTCGTTATTTAAACCAGACATGCCAAAGAAAGCATGCTAAATCCATGTGTCATACGATGTCATTGTTTCTAATATGAGTGTTGGGCCTCCGGCGTGGCCGGTATGTGATCCGTGCCAAGCTGTCGGACAATTTTTCCAACGCCAATGCATGCAGTCAATGCTACCAAGCATTCCAAGGAAGCCTCGAAGGTTGGCAACATTGAATAACCTAACTATATCGGCTGCAGTTGGCGCTCGTAGGTACTCATCCTTAAACACCGCTACGACTGCATATATGAATTTGTGGGTGTACTTATGGCAGGTAGATGCTCCTATCCTAACATACTCGTCAGTACCGTCCGCCGCGATACCATACGCTAACACTCGTATAGCGACGGTGACTTTCTGGAGAGTGGACAACCCCAATGTTCTAGCATTGTTTCTACGCTGTTGAAAGTCAAGGTCCGCGTGAACAACAGCTTCGACAACACGCATGAAAAGACTTTGTCTCATGCGAAATCTGGAATAAAAAGGAAAATTTGTTTTAGAGATTACAAAACAGAAAACGTAAAAAAAAAAGAAATTAATTATACCTGCGCCGAAAAATCCCATCATGAAATACAAGGTCCTTCGAGAAGTAGTCATTGAACAGTCTTGCCGCACCCTCTAACCTACCACGGTCAATAAAACGATGACCAAGCACGGACCCTCGGTGAAAAACGTCTTCTTCGTCGACGATTTGTTGCGCTTCATCCATAGCTGCCATGACAACTGTCATTTCCTCCTCAGCAACATCTTCAATAAAAGCTCGCCTCGATGGTCTCCGTAGCCACCTCTTTATGCCGGTAATATGATTGTTCGTACTCATACTATGTACTGTGTGCGTGCTCATTGCTTGGTGTATCCATATATATAGGCATTTGAAGAGAGCTTGTGCCGTTTTTCCCCCCAGCTTGTTCTCGCGCTACCGAATCGCGCGTGCAAAGATCTCATTTGACCGCTATTTTTTTCTCGTGTGCGCAACGCACGGCTGGAGCCGACGGTTGCAAGCGCGCCCAATTTTCGCGCCTTGAGCAGCCGTGGCATCGGTCGTTTCTGTCGCCGGCCTGCGCGTCCTTCAATTTTTTCCCGCCGATGCAGCCAGCCGCCAGCCGTTTTTGAACCGCGTGGTTTGAAAAATTGTGCGCTTCATGCATGCGCTGTCAGCTATTGATACAGGCCCGTGATAACTCCCTGCTGGGGATGCTCTTAGACTACATATCGTGGTTCTCCTGATCACAGTATCAATTAGTTATGATCTTTCATATTATTCTCGGTGTTATCCTGTAAATCTGGTCATGAGATATGGAAGGGTCCTTGGCAAGGCCTATTTGTATTTCGTGTCATACATTGTTCAATATATTGAATGAGATATATCTGTTTTTATGGTATTGGACTTAGGTCATCATGTGATCGACCTTCCGCAAACCCTAGTTTCTCCCATCTCTATGTCCTATGAGTCGTCGGCTGATTTGGTCGCCACGGCTACCATGACCGCTGCAGTCGCCGAAGACCCCACGTCTTCCCCGAATTAGATCGAAGCCACGCAGCGTGAGGTTGTGTAGGCCGTGATGCATGTGGTTGCTTTGACCACCACAGTTCACAGGTTCGGTTTGGCCCCAATTACTACACCAACAAACACCGCCAACTCGTTCGATCCAGCTGCCCTTGTCATGGCACTAATAGTGGGCGCCTATCCTGCCTGTGTTGTCCAACGCTATCTCATTTGCCGTACCACCGAACACCGCCAACCGATTCGATACAGTTGCCCTTGTCATGGCACTAATAGTGGGCGCCGATCCCACTCTCATTGTCGTGCTGTCCGGCGCTAAGTACCCCCCACGTCCAGGCCCTAACACTGATGATACCCGCAAATCTTCCACCGTGGCCGTTCTTCATGCCCCCATGTCATGGCCAACCAGCCCTAAGGGTGGCTAGACAATTCAGTTGCCTCGTCTTGCTCGGTCGACACCCGAGGTGGCATGACCGTGATCGTGCCCCTCCCACGGCTAGATCATGAGTTGGATACGTCGTTGTGTGCCATTGCCCTTGTTGGCCCTCGCCACAAGTTGTTGCCAGCGGCAAAACATCTGTTTCTTCTTCGGCTTCCCCTTCGTCGTGTGATGCTGCCCCTACTAGCTCCTTGCCCTAGGTCATTGCCAGCGGCACATCTGTCACCGCGTCTACCCCTGTTGTCAACAAACATTGCATGGTCAACCCACGAAAAGTTTGTCATCTGTCTCCCCTTTCAAAGGAGGAGCGTACAAGGGCGGAGGTGTCCTTGCGTTTTTCTCAAAGTCACTCCCAAGTTTATCACAATCAAATCTCAATAGTTTGGCAGTTTTTATCATTGAATACATATCTTCACGCTTTTGCTAATTATCAGGCAACTAATTTTTATAGAAAGTCTCGATCAATTTTCTCACTTAGATGCTCTCGTCGAATCTTTTATGTACCCTATAGAGTTATCTGATCTACGGTTTAAAAAATTAATTAAAACTTAAATAACTTTCAATCGTCTGATATTAAACCGGTCCTATGTCTTCACCTTCGTAACAACTAACAATATTTATTTACTAAGCTCGTCAGCCCGAGACCTATTCTAAGTGTTTTTTGAGTTCAAAGATGATCTCGGCAAACAGAAGGAATCCACCAATTACCTGCACGGTAAAGATCCGGCCGGCAACTCGGGAAGTTGAACGATCACTTCGAAACCAGCCCATCAACACACACATGCGTACATAACGCCTACTGTACGTGTTTGGCGACATCTTAATTAGCTGCTCGATCGTACGTAGCTACGTACAGGAGCAGTAGCGAGTGTCGACAAAAGAACTGGAACACGATCATCATCATATATATATAAGTGCGATCACATCTAGCTAATTATGCATTGTATTGCGATGAATCGTTGGCATGCAGAGTTGATTACTAGCTGCACTCACTCCCTCAGTGTCATTCGTGGTCGTCATGTGAGAGAGATCGATCCGTACGTAGCCTCTTGTCCCTAGCCTCTCTCTCTCCCCTGGTGCTGGGGATTGGGAGTCCCGTGAGCCCGTGTTGTCGTGAGACAGTTCAACGTTGGGTGTCGTGTAGGAGAGCTCGTGACACATGGAGGGCGGGTCACCGCTCAACGAAGATGAAGATGAATCGTTCCAGTGTGCCACCGTCTAGCTCAGGCATGGGCATGGAGCTTAGAGTCACTGTTAATAGGGAAATTAATATTGTAACTTTACATAGCGTATCCGATGAAGATGAAGAGAAGAAATCTTTTACAATGCAGTATAAAATACGAAGAAAATGAGAAGTGGGCATTGCTCAATTGGTTATATATCCTGGATGTGGGACACAACTAGTCGAGGGTTCGATCGATCCCCTGCTTCTCACCGGATGCAAAAAAGGAGGGAGAAGACGAGAGCGCGAGGTGCGCGCGAAAGCAGAAGAAACAGGGAACGGTGAGGGAAAAGTGAAAAGGGGAAGAACGACGCGAGGAAAAGCAGAAGCTATGTGAGGTGCGTGCGTGAAAATCAGAAAAAGGAAGGAGAAGCCGAAGCTGCACACGAGAGTGGACGCTTGTGCATGCGACAACAAAAAAACAATCACTAATGAGGGAGTGCAGCAAAGGGCAGGTGGCCCTAGGCAGATGTAACTAGTAGATTTTAGGAATTTGTAAGCGGATACGATTTTCGTTGTATCTTTGTTGATGCAATGGAAAATGAGGTTAATCCTCTTTTAAAAAAATACGAAGAAAATTTAGAGGAAATGATAGAGTGAGTAGCTAGTAGTAAAATATAGCACGAGGATAGAGGGTCAGGCGTGGATTAGCTGAGTGTGGCAAGTGGCGGCTGCTTGCTGCACTGCCTGCGTCCTCGCCGCCGCTTGCTATTCTCTAGGTTTGGGGATGAGGATTGGCAGTTATATACACAGCATATACGCGTTACGTCCAGGAAAACTACGGATGGTCAGATCAGCGTCGCGGAGAGGGATCGAAGCGGCGTCCACGCGAGAGTCGACACGGAGCTAGGGCTCCGGCCATGCATTTGGCTAGCACCGTCTCAAACTACGGAAAGTTTTCTTGAAGCTAAAAAAACAAAAAAGATGACAAAGTGTTAGAACTTTGGGCCTATATTTTAAAAAACAGAAATTTACTGTGGTAGTTTTTAGTTTGAATTTAAGCTGAAAAGTGGAAGGCCTAAATTTTAAAAAAACAACTCAGGCGCTTATTATTGTCGCGAGGAAAGAAAAGTTAATTCAGTGTTAGTATTTCCGGCGAATTTGAATGACGACAGGTGGTTTTCAGGTGAGTAGTAAAAATTTCGGAATTACGTACGCAGAAGATGCGGATGAGCTGACTGCTTGCATTACTGAACTATGGTTAGTTTGCACTTTGCAGGGTTGTAAATCTGGGGTAGCGAGATTTTAGTACGCACAAGGTCAAAATGGTTGTAAATGTTTGACCGCATACATTTTTTAGTTGGTGCAGAGATAGAAAAATCCTTTCGTTATCTAAAAAATCAAGGCCAAAATGGTCTGGAAAACGAAGGCCGTTCCTCACTGTTTTCCTCTGAGAAAAGCTGGTAAACTACACCGGCCGGGAACTCAAACTTGAACCCTAGTGGTGATAAAAGAAAATCATGAACCCTGAACTTATTTTGTTATATTATCAAGCTTATTTTCTTATTTTGTTAAGCGGGATAAGAGCTTATAGTGGCGATTTTTTTTTAAAAAAGGAAGGCTAGCGAACCCAGAGCATTTGGCTTTTGGTAATGACCATAATTAAGCCATCATCCAGGCCCTAGCTAGATAAAGCTGAAATGACTTGTCAGATTATTTGCTACTATATATCAAATCATTAAACATTTAGTAATCAACTACACATACAAAAAAATAGTGGTATGGTCCAGTGGGGATGAGACTATGAGAGGACGAAGAAAGAAAGCTTTAATGGTTTGCAATTTGTATGGACTAGAGTCCATGCCAGATGAATGTTGCTGGGGCAGGCTACCGTTCTTGCCCAACGTAACAGATAGAAAACGGAGTACCTATCTTTTCAAAAAGGAAAAAAAAAAAGGAGTACTCATCTAGCTAGGGTATTTTGTCGCCAGTAGCATTGAAGATATATACAAAACAAAACAAGGATGATAAAAGACCATATGCAACCATACTCCGTTGGTGAAAATAACTAGGGCTTGATCGATTTTACAAGTTTATTGCAGAAACCGCATCTTTTTCTGCATGTATTTTATGTTCAGACAATGATACAAGAGTAAGAGAAAGATGATGTTTTTTTATCCTGGTTTAGGCCCTTATGTACAGAGCCTCTGCAGAGTGTTAAAAACTATTCGAATAGACGTGTTCACGGTCAAGAACAAATGTTTGATTAGACTGAACAAGATGTAGTGTTTTAATGGCAAATGGTGGTTGATTCATGATTAATGTTGGATGCATTGCAATAGGTTGTGTTCCAATGCTTATTGTTAAAAATGTTGTTTATAAATTTGTTTATCACTTGTTTTGAATCTATTTATGATATATATATATTTTTTATTAAATGTCATTTATGCAAAAGAACCATTATCCCGTCCATTATACTAAATCCAACATATAGTGATAGAAAATGCATCTTGTCACTATATGTGAATTATTGAGTTTCTCAATGAACTTGATCTTGCAAGCTTCTGTTTGTGGGATGTCGTCTCAATCCCGACAGATTGTGACCGTTATTTGAGGATGGGCTCTTTGGAGTCAAGTAGTTGGACATTCTTTTCTTTCATTAGCTTGTTGCTCTTAACGGGACATCTTACTTTATTTATGTTTACTTAACCTGTAATAAATTACTCTAATGACTTGTATATAATTCGTATTTAGCACTATGTGGCAAATTGTTAGCATTTTATTTGTAAGACTTACTATTAAATAAATACTCTTCTTCGAACACTATAATGTATACCATTGATAAAGTCACTTATGCACACTAGAACTGATCTTGGACTAGCGTTGCATGAAGGGCACTAAGTTGTATAATTTGGGGCCTTGTCAGCCATGTCAAACCATACAACTGCAACAGACACAGTAGGAAAAGCACCAAAACCTGAAGGGGGATTTCGTCTATACCATCGAAAGAATCATAAGTTTTGAAATATATCACCATGTCTCATTGACAGGTAGGACCTTTTGTGCCTATGACAGTGGAGTCGGATGATATTTTCTGAAACTTACAAGGGATATAAAGGATTTTCCTATTGTTACACTAATAGCAATATGCGAAGAGGGTCATGGAGCTCTTTAGGAAGAGGATAGCGATTGGAGTAAGGGTACAAGGTAAAATAGTACCGAATTTAGCAACTGAATCCGGAGTTCAATTTACGGCATCTTAAGCGAATCCGGAGTTCAATTTACGGCATCTTAAGCTACATGCATCTGGTGATTGGAGTATTGAAGTCACAAATACTACCAAAAACACCGTTAGACATATAGTGAAAGCACGTACACATGACATGAGTGTACTTGTCTTTAGTGGCAGCACACGGGCAAGCCATGCTCACATGCTTTGGTTGTCTTAACCACAATGCAAAATATCAAGTTAGAAAATTTTGTAATGAGTATTTCTCAGTGGATAGATTTAGAAGAGCATATCATGGAAAAATAGAGCCGCTAACAAAAAAGTTTCAATAGCCTAAAGTTGACCTTGGGTTTGTCTTACTACCACCACTAACCAAAAGAGGTTTAGAAAGACAAAGGAAACTTAGAATGAAGATTTGCATAGAAAATGTTACCAAGAAAAGAAGAAAGTTAATGTAGGGCCGGGGCAAGAACAAATGCAAAAGATGTGGAGTTGCAAGCAGGTTGTCCTCTAAATGGTGTAAAAAAAGTTTTATTTTTTCTTCAATTTCTTTTACAAAAATTTATGAGTTTTAGTTGTACAAATATTTATCCAACACCTGAAGAACCGATCAATCCTACTCCTTGAACACCTATCAATTCTATATAACAAAGCACCTAACAGTCCAGCTTTCGGTGCGTCCACGTCGATGCCTCCGCGCGCGCTTGCTTTTGCACCGCCACTTAGGCGAAATAGCCACGGCCATTCGATCGCGGTCGGCAATCAAATCCAGCCGTCCATTTAGAATGTATATATAAAAAAATTTCTTTCGCCAAATTCTCAACAAGGCGGAGCAAATGCTCAGGTGGTCTTTGGCCCTAACTTTCGCGTTGCTGGCCATGGTTCGAGTCCCAACGGCTCAACCTTTCCTCCTTTTTATCTTCTACCTTTTTTACCATCCTTCTCCAAGCTAGAGCAACAATAGCGTGTTGCTCAGTTGGTTCAAACGTGCGCAGACACCCAGCAGGTGCTGGGTTCGATTCTCAACTGCCCCTATGGTTGATCCCTGTCACAACCCCGGCTTCAATGGGATCCACTCATGATCTATTGCTAGTCCCAGATATCAATACTAGCAACTCATGAGCGACAATTGTCGAACATCACAACACAATTACAAATACTATGAAAAGGCCTAGTGATACTTTTGCGTCTTAGCTCTTCCTTAGGAGCACAGACCAAGTAACGATACAAGGCGATTCATTAGTTCTTTCTGTTAACACCGATACCCCCTCTAAGGTTTCGACAACTCGGGTCCCCCTCTTGAGCTCACGGACCTCAGCCCGATCTTTTCAAGGTAAAGTGTGTTAACAGTTTTTCCTAACTACTAAGCCAGGACTAGCATATGTTGGCCGACATGCTAGAGCTAGCACTTATGGTTGCGCTTGTATGGTTTGGACGGATAAGCACACGTCACGGGTCCTTAGACCAAGGTGACTACCTCCACCACAATCCTCATTCCACAAAACCACTCGACTTGCCACCTTCAGTTAACTCACGCCACATAGGTTTTAGTTGATTAGATTATTAAAGTAACTCAGCACCTCCAATCATACCAAGTCACAAGATAATTAAATGAATAACCTAACAACTAATAACCCACGAGCACTAGCATCTATGCACAAGGATAGGATAGGAAAATAACTAAGGCAGCAATAAATGGCTAAATTCACAGGGTAGATGACACTGTGTGAATAATTAGGCTTCTACCCGATCCCATCATTTAATGAATGAGAAAAATAAATAAAAAACAATAAACGGGTGAGTTTTACAAAATAGGAGAACAAGATGCAATCTATCTTGCCTTGGTAGAACTCCGGCTCTTGGGTTCCTCCTTCGAAAAGCTCCTGGAAAGTCGCCGAACAGCGGAAGCATGGACGATCTACTCGTAGATACAAATGTATAAGAACAGAAAATTCATCCATAGAACATATATCTCAAATAAATATATTAAATTCTAGGCTATTTATAGAATTTAATGGCTCTATAATCATCTAATTTGGAGTTCGGATGCTCCCTAAGCAAATCCTAGAAGTTTAGAAAAAATCAGAAATCCTGTAAAAGAATAAACCGGTTTAAACCGACCGAACCGGCTGAACCAGACGGTCCAGCGCAGCGCAAAGGCACGGAGCGGGACACGCGGTGACTGGGGATTGGCGGGCGCGGCGCGGCGGACACACGCGCACGGCGACGCGTGGCAGCGACTGGCAGCGCGGGAACGGCTGCGGGGGGACGCGTGGTGGCGCGGGGTTGGGCGACGGCGTCGACGAACAGAGATGCGACGAGTGGCGGAGGCGCGGCGCGGGGCAAGGCGGCGGGGCGGCCAGGTGGCGGCATGCGGCTGGGTTGGCGGCGGATCCGGGGCGGTAGGGCATGGATGCCGAGGTCGCCGGCGGCGCGGCGGCGAACTCCAGCGAGGCCTAAAATGCACAAATCTCCACCAAATCTGACGAAATAGGTATCCATGTGGACCGTCTCGACGAGCTCTTCGCAATGGTGGCATTTACACTTAGGTTTAGGCATGGCACAGAGAGATCTACCTTGAAAACCTCCTCGGGCTAGGGTTTCCTTGACGGCTAGGGTTTGATCTGTGGCTTGCACGAGTTGTGGAGGTGAGGGGGGTCTTGAGGTGTTTATGTAGTGTGTTGGTCGACCTATGTCAGCCCTTTATTGGGATAGAGTTTGAGTTGGGCTCAAATTCTAATTCGTATAGGTTTAGGACTTCCCCAAATTGGGTATTTTTGTAAATCCGTGAATTTTGACTTGGGCTTCTGTCTTTGGGTAGGTAGGTCTCAAATAGCTATCCTCCAAGTTTAGGCTTATTCTTGCACGTTTGCTCGTCATTTCATGGGTTTGACGGGCTTCTGGCATAATGGCAACACTCTATAGGTTTGACAGGCTATCTTTGGGCGTTGGACTTGAAATTTGAAGGGTGGTTAAATAATGGCCTTTAGGATTTATGGGAATTTTTGCAGAATTGTTTGAAAAGGTTTGCTAGGGTTTTGTCTTAAACCTAATTTAAATTAGTTTAAACTAGGGTTTTGTATATAACAATTCCCTTTTATTGTAGTTTTAGGTTTTGAATATACAAGTGACATACGACAAAATAGAGGATGTCGCAATCCCTTTTTCTCCTGTTTTTTCCAGCCTATTGAGCCTTCCTTTCCAGTACTTCTAGCATGCTAAAATTAAAAGAAGGCCAAAATGTGCCAAGGTTTTATGTTACGGCGTAAGACTCATTTCTTTCATTTTCAATTTTTTTTGGGATGAAAAACTAAAAATCTATCATAATATCATGATAAGGTCCATAAAAAGAGGTATCCATTTCTAAATATTTGATCCATAAAAAGATGTATCTATTTCTAAGATCTCTAGGTTTAGTTTAGAGATAAATCAAGAAATAAGTCGTTCTTTACTTTCGTTCTATCTTTTTGTGACCAACTAAATAAATTCTTTTAAGCTCAAACCTTAACACATTATTTCCTTTCGTTCTAACTTTATGTGGCCAACTAAAAAATTCTTTTAGAACCAAACTTTTACAAGATAAAACCATTCTTTCATGTTAAAGGTCATAAAAAAAATTAGACATTAAAATAAAACCTTCAAAATATGGAACCTTAATCATTGTTTCATGAATGGGCCCATAAAATGATTTAGTTGTTAAAGATAAATGAGTTTCAATAAAAATGAATTTAGAATAATGAATTAAAAATGAGTGAGATTTTGTTGTGAGAGTATAGAAATATTTACTATTTCTTATTTTTTAAACAGTCACAAAAATGAATTAGAAAATGTTTTATTACATCGCTTTATTTGTTGACCTTTTGGTGAGCATCAGATACTGTTCTAAGTACAATAAGCATATAATACTTTTGAATGATTTAGGGTTTAGAATGAAATAAAAAATGAAGAGTAAAGTGCATGGCCGGTCCTTAAACTATAGCGGGTGTGTCATCTGGGTCCACGAACTAAAAAAATGCAGAAGCGCATCCCTAAACTTTTTAAGTGTGTCGTTTGGGTCCAAATTACACTCGGATGACTAATCATGCCACCGTGGACTGTCCACGTGGCATTTTTAATTTCAAAAAATTCGAAGAAATCATTAAAAATCATAAAATTCACTAAAAATTCAGAAAAATTCAAAAAAAATATTAAAATTCCATTAACAATCATAAAAATCATAAAAATTCTTTTTAAAAAGAGAGGAAAATTATAAAAAAAATCAAAAAATAGAAAACTTCATAAAAAATAAAAAACATTTTAAAAATAAGAAAATTTCAAAAATCATTTAGAAATAGAAATAGAAAAATGCAACAACAATGGCACCTGGATGACAAGATAACCCCATTCAGGTGCCATTGGCTGGGGTCATGCAGATGATAGAACTCTGCAAGACCCCAGTCAACAAGATGAATTTTTATGAATTTTTTTATTTATTTTTTCCCCTGATTTTAAATTTTTTATGATTTTGATGAATTTTTTTTCCCTGTTTTTATGATTTTCTGAATTTTTAATGATTTTTCCTGATTTTTTATACATTTTTCTGAATTTTTAATGAATTTTATAATTTTTTTCCCTGATTTTTAATCATTTTTATGATTTTTATGAGTTTTCTGATATTTAATGATTTCTTTAAATTTTTTAAATTAAAAATGCCACGTGGATAGTCCACTGTGGCAGGATTAGTCATCCGAGTATAATTTGGACCCAAACGACACACTTAAAAAGTTTAAGGATGCGCTTCTGCATTTTTTTAGTTCGTGGACCCAGATGACGCACCCGCAATAGTTTAAGGACCGGCCATGCACTTTACTCAAAAATGAACGAAGGGTTTTGTATATGAACCCAAAACCTTAAACCCTAAACCATATAATACTTTTGAATGACGAAATAAAAAACCCTAAACACTTTGTTCTACCTTTTGTACTTAGCTTAAAAAAATCTAGAAAGCCGAATTATTATAGAATTGAACCGTAATTTCATTCTAGGATTTCATGAAAAGATTTAAATATTACACCGAAAACATAATAAATAATGCGGATGAGGAATACAAAAAAGACTTCAAAAAATATAAATAAAGTTGTAAATCAATGGTCCATAGAATAAAAAATAAAAAATGAGGCTTAAAAATGGAACCATAACCATGATTGCATGATAAGAGTCCGTCGAAATATTTAGACATTAAAAATAAATAGGTTTCCCAAAATAGCTTACATCATTCTATCCGTTCGCCTTTTGCTGAAAAGTCTTTTAAATATTAGCATATGTACTTTAATGGACTAATGATTAGAACTGATCAAAATAAAACTTTGTTATTTATTTAGGTTTATTCTTTATCACTGAGATCAATCGGCCGGCACACCACCGGTGCGCTTACATTGCTAGTAAGAAATACAATGCCAATCGAACTAACTGCATGCTTAGACATGTGACATGAAGGTGAATATCTTATATTCACATTTGTTTTTATTTTTGTTCATGTGCGATCAATGAGATTATCTTCTTTTTAGCTAAACTGCAATGTTGATGGAAGATGGGGGGATCGCAAGGAGGATCAGAGATATCTACGCAAAAAGGAAAGGAAAGACATGTCAAAAAAATCAGTTCGAAGAAGAAAAGGAAAAAATATAAAGGTTTGGCTGTATTCTTTTGTTATGTTTTAAGTAAAAAATGTTGAAAAGGCAAAACTAAATGTCCGGTTGTATGTCCTATCCTGCCTTACTTCATGTGCAAGACCTGATTTGGGTTGATCTAGAGAGAGAGAGAGTTTTTTTTGAAGCAAGGCAAAAGAATTGCCATGTATTAAATAAAAGAGAGGCAGTTACAAGTTGGGGGGAGCTTGCGACCCCTCCCCCTCGGGTCTCAGTACAAAATGCTAGCTAATTACAAAGGGGGCACCTGCGGCCTCCCAGAGGCGCAAGTCATCAAGCAGATGGGTAAGAAAGACTAACGAAGACCTGTCGACGAGGCGGAAGATGCAGCTATTCCGCTCAAGCCAAAGGTGCCAAATAATGGTAGTGGCGACCGGGAGAACCTCGCGAGCGTTGGCAGTCCGAAGGATGAAAGCCCACCAATCAACAAGGCAGCTGAAGTGGGACCAACGCGAGGGGTCGAGGTGGGGCATTGTGAGCAGCGCGGCGAGACGTCTCCAAACGAAACGACTGAAATCACAAAGCAAAAAAAGATGCTCCGGTGTCTCTAGGTTGCGCCTGCAAAGGGGGCAAAAATAATCATTGGGCAGGTGACGACGAAGCAGGGCATCCGCAGTGAAGACTCGCCTGTGTAGGAGCATCCAGAGGAAGAACTTGCATTTGGAGGGAGCCCAAATCTTCCAGACCGCACTGAAGGCTGGTTTGGGCACACGCCCTGTGAATTGGAGAAAATAGGCTGACTTGGCCGAGAATTCTCCATTGGCAGCAAAGCGCCAAGAGAAAAGATCAGGAGTGGTTGGTTGCAATTGCACTTGGCCAATCAGACGGACAAGCGAGAAGAGTTCGGGGATGAGTTGATGGGAGAAGTTAAGCCTCAAGTCAGAAATCCAGCAATGGTTTGTTGTGGCTGCGAGCACCGACCTGTTAGCTCGGACGGAGGCAAGAAAAGGTTAGGCGCCAGGTCCCGAGGCGCGGAACCCGCTAGCCAATGATCGTTCCAGAAGGAGACGGAGGAACCACAACCCAGGAAGATCTCAGTGCCAGCCCTGAACAGGTTGTTGTCGACACCAAAAGAGGCTAGATCGAGAGACGCCCAAATCGGGGCTGGCGAACGCCTGGAAAGCCAAAGCCAACGCAAACGAAGGGCCCTGCTAAACTTGAAGAGGTCAAGCACCCCTAGCCCCCCAAGCGAGGTCGGAGAGTAGACAACTTGCCAGTTGACTCTACCTCCTCCCCCCGAGGAGTTGGTGCCCTTCCAAAGCCAGGCACGCCTGATAGAGTCGATTTTCTTAAGGACAGAGGAGGGTGGGTTAAGGACCGAAAGGATGTACGTGGGGAGCACAGAGAGGACCGCTTTGAGAAGCGTTAGACGGCCACCTTTGGACATAAACGGGCCACGCCACCCTGCCAGCCTAGATGACACTTTGTCAATAAGCGGCTGGAATTGGACGTGGCGCAACCGGCGAACAGAGAGGGGCATGCCGAGATACTTAATGGGGAAGGAGGTTAGCTGGGCCGGGAAGTCGGCAAGGACGTGGTTAAGATCGATTCCATCACAGCGAATCGGAATCACCTGACTTTTTGAGAAATTGGTCCTGAGCCCAGTGATGTCACCAAACATCCGGAGAATAGCGGCTAGGGTAGAGACATCTTCCTTGGTAGGCTTGAGGAAGATGGCTGCGTCATCGGCGAAGTGAGAGATCTGGGTGTCAAGATGGGGTCCTTCTAGGGAAGAAAGGGCCCCAGAAGCGGTTGCCCGACTAAGCAAAGCGATCAGGGGCTCAATGGCGAGATTGAAGAGGAAAGGGGATAACGAGTCACCCTGCCTCAGGCCCTTACAGTGGTGGATGGTGTCAATTGGGTGGCTGTTGAGGAGCACCCTGGAGGAAGACGATGCGAGGGACATGGAAACCCAGTCGCGCCAGCGAGCTCCGAACCCACGAGCGCGGAGGTTGTCTAGAAGATAGGTCCAGGACACTGAATCAAAAGCTTTCTCAAGGTCCAGCTTGAGGAGGAGGGCGGGGGAATTGGATCTATGTAGCGACTGGGCCCTACTCTGGACAAGGAGGAAGTTTTCTTGGATGTGCCTTTTCTTAATGAAAGCGCTCTGACACGGGGAGATGAGGTCATTCATGAAGGGGGCAAGCCTGGAAGCTAGGACCTTAGTGAATAGTTTGCCTACACTATGGATCAGGCTTATCGGGCGGTAATCGGAGGCTGAGAGAGGGCTATCTTTTTTGGGCAGGAGGACAATATGCGCAGAATTAAGGCCAGGTAGCCCAGGGCTGTCAAGACTGAAGAGACACTAGAGGGCCGCGAGCAGGTCAGCTGAGATGAAGTCCCAGCAAGCCTTGAAGAAGTTCCAGGTGAAGCTGTCGGGACCAGGAGCTTTGTCATTAGGCAGGGAGAAGAGTACCTCCTTGAGCTCTTCCAAGGTCAGAGGGGTTCCCAAGGAGGAAAGGTCCAGGGACGGCAAATCGAGGAAGGCCCAGTCGAAAGCGCGTTGAGCGGGCGGATGGGCGACGGACGAGGCTTCACCAAAAATTGCACTGAAGTGCTGGAAAAGGGCACGGGCCTTAGCCTGAAATTCCGTGTGCAAACTAGAATGGGTCTGGAGGGAGTGAATGAGGTTCCTGCGACGACGGCCATTGGCCCTAAGGAGGAAATATTTGGTGTTTGCGTCACTGAGCTTGAGCCAAGTTAGGCGCGAACGCTGCTTCCATTTGATCTTTTCAATGGCGCAGAGACCCAAGACACGAAGTTTGAGAAGCTTACAGACAGAGACCTCCTCGACCGAGAGGGAACGGGCTTCCATGGCCACATCGAGAAGTCTGATCACTTCAGAAGCAAGAGAGAGAGAGAGAGAGAGAGAGAGTTGGGCTACGGTGTTTCACAAAATACGGAGAAACGGTGCTTCACGTTGAGTTTGAAAAATACAAAACCAAAATCTCCAGTAGAATCCGTCATCCTTTTCATCCTGTTAAAGTCTCACAACCCACAAAATTTTATATTTTTAAAATTTTACTATTTGTTTAATATTTTACAATTCAGTGATGTCGGCATTGTTCTTTTAGTGTTAAGTAAAGTTTAGTTTTATTGTAAAAAAAAAGAAAGTAATCAAAAATGGTCTAAATAGGCTAAAAAATATTTTAAAATAGTTTTAAAATCTTTGATATGAACACTAAAAGTCTTAAAAAATCGTTACAAATTATTACAACATATAGGCTATATAAATCGTTACAAATTATTACAACATATAGCCTATATAAAATAACAAATTTTGCTATCGTAAAACTCAACTCAACTTTAAAAATTACAAGACCGCCTCCAACTATCTTGAATAAAAATAAATATATGAAGCAAATAGTTAAAAAATGTAAAATTTCATGGATTATAAAATTTCAGTGAGACGAACAAATAATCAAAGTCACACCAATTTTAACAAATAATCAAAGGCCACTAAAATTCAGGACAAATAACCAATTTTTTTAGAGTGTAAAGAATCGATCTATACATATAAGGTGCTACCACGCGCATTCTGTTGCGCCACGTGGTGCAAGCAGGATGCACCACATCATCCCATCTAAAAAATTAAAACAAAGGTGCTACTGTGCGCATCCTGTTTGCGCCATGTTGCGCAAGCAGGGAGCACCACGTCACCCCAAGAAATAAATTTTAAAAATCTTTAAAAATTCAAAATGCAACAAACAATTCGTGGTGAGGATCCATAAATAAATTTAAGTATTAGAAGCGTTGACCTCTATGAAATGAATTATTGAACTTTCACAATCCACACAAATGATTTTAGACAAAAATTGCTTTATTAATCAAGAGCAAGTTATAATCTTGTCAGTGAAAATATGCAATATTTCACTAGAGCATAAGTGCATAAGTTTCATTGACTCTTCCATTAGCTACAATTTATAGGTAATGTGAAGTTTCTCTTTCACGGTATCGGAATCGTTTGAACATAGTTGAACTCTGAATAATCCTGCTCTAATTTAAGAAACATGCCAGAGAAAACCAAGTTAGAGAAAACAAAGCAAACAGGCAACCCAAATGAGTTCTTATTTCGTAGAGAGCTTCTCTGAAACATGCTTTGCTACCGATACGTATTTCTGTACAAGGATGCATTGTATTACAGGTAACTAAGCATCAAAAGAGCAATCGAAAGCACTCTAAACATCAGCCTGCGGTCAGTAAAGCTATTTTTTCCCCTTCGGAGTAGGGTAGAGTGTTAGTTCCTTCCATTTTAAACATATGGTAGGTTCATGATAATCATGCATATCCAGATCAGAACATTTCTACAAGAACCCCAGTTTCAAACAATATATTTAATATAATGATTAGTTGAATACGTACAAAAACAAAGTACCATGAGAAAGAATAAATTCCCCTTTGAAAAATTCAATTTAACACTAATTTGAATAATTTCATTGGCAATAAACATCACACAACTTCATGGATCCTTGTTTAACATACAACTGCCCAACATCATAGAAGTCGTGGAAACAGCAATTCATAAAACCATGACCTGCAAAATCTGTATTTACTATCTGCTAGGTTGCTAAAATCTCTAGAAAGAATAAAACTCTCCAACTTTCACAATTATGCTATGCCTCCAATTTTATGAATTCTAATGAGTTTCTTGGGATTCACAAAATCATTAAGTAGAAATTTTCTAGAATAGCACAGAAACTCTATGATACTGTAATGCCGGTCTCTGGTGTAACACAAGCAAAGTAGAAAAATAATCATCCAATTATGCACGACTCCCTGCTAATGAAAGCATTAAGGAGCCAAATTGTTAGAAAATTGTGTAGCAAACACGTCTTTAAGGTTAACTTAACTCAGTCGAAACAAAAGAACTATATTGGAATGCCTAATCACTAGCCCTAACTCTTCGTTTGGCTAGGGGGATTTGAATTTGAATCCCAAGGACCTCCTTAAGATGAAGCTTGTTCACTTGTCGTTTAACTCACTAAACACCTTTCACTTAGATCGGTCAAAAAAAACATTTGGAGATACTAGGTTAATACTTCTTATTGCTTAATAGGAAAGGATGACAACGCCGTGATTATAATGTACCAGCTCTGACAAGCCTCAAGATCTTCCAGCTAGACAAAATTATAACATTAACATTACAATGCAAAATATGCATTGAAGAGTTAAGATAGCCAAACTAATGCAACTAATTAATGATGCATTGCAAACAGTAATTCCTACATGTGACACCCCAACCAAACAAAAAGGTATGGTAAGCTGATAAGACTCATAGACAGGTGTTAACCAAAGTAATATACTACCATACTCTATGTACTGTTACCATAGTTATCCCAACAAACAAACTAGATAGGTTAGATAAAAATGGAAAATCTGAGACTAACAGATCTTAACACCGAATCAAACAGAGGCTACAGGATGGAACATGGCACCTTACTATGTAAACAAAAATGAATAAGGTTCTAGATCCAATCAAATGAAAGTAACCTCAGCTTATTTCTTTCATTCCCAAAGGTCTCAAACAGAGAGACAGTTTCAATTAGCAAGTCACTGAATTAAACACACAACTAGGCCGAACACTACCAATTTATATTTATTCTTAACACTGGCCTGGATATGAGCAAAGCTCACAATGAGGTTAATTACATTATTTCGCTCAAAGTACAATATATGCTTTCAAAGTAAAATTAAAGTCAAGATTAAAACAAGGTAAATGTCATTACCATATTATTGGGACAACTAAATACTTACATAATTTGGTAATTTGAGCAGGCACTATGCCACTAGTTTATAAACCTCTTAAAAGTTAAGAGTTAAGACTTGAGAGTTGAGACATTACTATCAATCAATTAATTATGTATAAAATGATGGTGCCTATGCGTGTTAATTGCATGGTTCAGGCGGGATCGAGTCGGGTTGAGCCCAACCCAGTGCACCGGGTCACAAATCTAGGCCCAAACCCGACCCGAAACCCAAAAAACCAAACCCGAACGGCTGATTTCACAATTTTTCAGGCCCGACCTGACCCGATGGTCGGACTTCAAATCGAGGCCCAACCCAACCTGGTACACTGGTCGGGCCAAGCCGGGTTAGGTTTTTTCGGGTCAGGTCAGGTATGTTGGGTCGGGCTACCCATGAGCAGGTCTAACAGTAGCCCAGTTGAACAACAAATATAACTGACAAGAATTACGAGAGCAATTGTGTAAATGTGTAAACAAGTAATAAAAATTTGTGCTAATCATTATACAAACTATATAACGATTGAAAAAATATAAAATAAAAACTGTCTTAGACACCGCTACTAGTAATTTCAATTTCGCCCAGTTGAACAACACATATAACTGACAAGAATTAAGAGAGTAATAGTGTTAATGTGCAAACAAGTAATAAAAATCTGTGCTAATCATTATACAAACTATATAACGATAGAACAAATATAAAATAAAAACTATCTTAGACACCGCTACTAGTAATTTCAATTTCTCCACTGTTACCACCAACTTATATTTGTTTCTAACTTATAGTATTTCAGAGAGAACAGCGTTTCAAATAGTTTGTTGGTCAGGAATAACAGCATTTAACTTGGATCTCTACTAAAAAACCAAATCATCTATCAATTCTAGCAATAGGTAACATGTTATCAAGGTAAATTTTAGCCAGACCATGGCAAAATCATGATGCATTTCAGAAAACCTTAATTGCAAAGTACAGGTTAAATATATCATTTCGTAAGTTTCAATTTAAGGTTCCACAGAAAATAAAAACTTGCTTCCATTCTTATAATAATATAATTTGTTACAAAACAAAAGAACATCTATCCATTTTAATATGGATACAACACTGAAGTTAACTGAAATCACCAGGGAGGGGTGGAACCCTGCCTCGTTGAAGGAGATCTTGATCCCAAGCTTGGATCTCTTGAGAATCTTGTCTTCGGAGTGCCTGCAGATGGGGTTGAACCTCTGTAGCTCGCACGGAGTGACTCATCAATGGTGCGTGAGGACTTTGCAATGGCATTCCTCACAAACTTCTGTGCAGCAGGGGAGAGGGTTCTGGGGCTTGCACTGCCGCCCCTCACAGGAGATGGTAGGGGTGGCTTGTGAAACATTTTAGTCCGTTCCTTTATCTTCCTTGCAGCGTCCCTGGATAGGAGGTGAGCTTTCACATCCCGGGCAGGTGGAGGTGGGATCTTGAACCGTGCCGTCTCACTGCCCCCTGGTGTCTCCTCAGGGTCCAACCTCAGTGGTGTTCCCTCAATCTCACCCCATGTCATGAAAGGTGACTCATCCACACCAGGTGCTGGCGACGGTGTCCTCACAAAACTATAACCATTGTCTGCCTTTTTCCCTGACTCAATATAGAACGGGTTTGGTGTCTTCCTTAGATCCTCCAAATCATACTTCTTTGCTTTGTCAGGATCATGATATGCCATCCCTCCAGGAGTGGAGCCCATAACTGGCGCATATAGTATGGCGGCTGCCTCGTCCTTGGGCCTTCCATCATCAGACATGGCTTTCCCATGGAACCTGGTGTTTGATCTTTCAATCTCCTTGGTCAAACCCTTGAGACGCTCAGCACGCTCCTCATCAGTGAGAGGTGCCTCCCCTCGATCAGCTGGGTAGTACATGAGCAGGTTCTTGGCCGTGAACTTTGCACCCTCCAAGGTACTTGGTGGCTGGCCTGATGTACCATAGCCATCAGTTATCCTGTCACGCTTCGCGTCCTCTAATGAGGGGGCATTCCCTGCACCAGCAGGCTCCAGGAGGTGGGCGTAGCGCTCACGCCGGCGGTGGTTGACGCTCTCAAGGATCCGCGAGAAGGACTCGTTGTCCTCGCTGGTGAAACGGTGGAAGAAGTCGTCTAGGGAGAGCGCGGCCGCGACGTCGTCGTCTTCCTCATCGGGAGCACCTGCACCGGCAGTGGAGGGGGCAACGGAGGGGGTTGTGAGGAAGGACGGGGAGCGGAGCGCGGTGGAGGTGGCGGGCGTCGGGGTGGGGACGGGCCCCGGGCGATGGAGGCGGCGGCGGCGTTCCAGGATCTTGAGCTGGGCGTCGCGCAGGAGGAGCGGGTCGCCGGAGCGCAAGGCCTGAAGCCAGTCGAAGCGGTCACGCAGGCGGGGGAGGTCCGGGAAGAAGTCGCGCTCGATGATGCGCTCGACGGCGGCGACGTAGGTGTCCTCATCGAGGACTTCCGGGCGGCGGCGCTTGGAGGAGGTGCTGGTGGTGGCGACGGCGGAGGCGTCGGTGGAGGGGGTGGGGGAGGGAGGGCGAGGGGTGGAGATGGAGGGGGAGGGGGAGAGGTGGCGCGGGGAGTGGCCGGGAGAGCGGAGCATGGCGGCGGCGGCGGCGGCCGCGAGATTAGGGTTAGCCGGTTAGGGATTCGGGGACTGGTGATTGGGGATCGGAGGAATACTCCGGATTGTGTTTTGCGTTTGAGATGTCTGGGTTGCGCTGACCAGTCGGGGACCGGCAATATATATAGACGCGTCTTTCGCAGGCCGAGTGCGACTAGACTTTTACTGAGCGGCCGACCGAGTAGGAATCGGCGTCTGCCGACTGCCGAGTGGCTCAGGGTCTCTCTACGGCATGTCCAAATGTCCAATATTATCCTAAGACCATCTCCAACGGTGTCTCTTCACCTCTTATTTTCTCTTCGCGAAGAGATTTTGGTTCTCTTTGAAGCTCCAATGGATTCTCTTCACCGTTCTCTTCGTGAAGAGATTTCTCCCTTCATTCTCCTTAGAAGGAGATTCTCTCTCCAATCTCTACGTAAATCCCTTTGAAGGGATTCTGTTAGAGATGGTAAGAAATAAAGAGATAAAATATAGGGAAGAGAATGAAACGAAGAGAAAATGATTGGAGATGGTCTAAGGGCACTTGGGCATTTTCAACCCTATATCTAAATTTTTCTTCTCTCATTAATATTCATTCACTTTTTAATCCCTTCCTACATTTTTCTGTCTTATATTTTATTTCCTCTCTCTATTACAATGATAGTTAGGGGAAAAAAAGGGTAGAGTTGAAAATGACCTTACAATGTGATTTCTATCAGCGTTTCTTCGTATTTCATATAGAATGGAAAGCTGACGTGTAGCAGAATTAATAAGAAGAGAAGAAGATGGTTTCTTTTTTAAGAAACCATCTCTACACTCATCCCAAATGATGAGGACACCATTGACGAGGCTCAAGAAATCCTCGACCATCGGCCCCAAGTCGAAAGGACATCGAAGTCGCTGCTGAGTCCGGTTTAGCCATCCAGGACCAGTGCACCTTCAAATGAACGCCAGATCATATACAACGTTCAAATAAGGCAAATAAGGACTCTACGGAAAGCTTGGGAGATAAGCTTTCCAACGAATCCACCCATGCCTCCAAATTCCATCCGAGTCAATGGGAATCGTGAAAACAAGTTGACGGACAGAAACTTTCCGGCGCAGCGTCGCCGTATTTTTGGGCCCAAGGCCCATGTACCCCTAGGGTTAGGGTTGTGCATGCGTGGGCACCTGTCTGGCCACCGCCCTATATAAGTCCTGCGCCGTGCTTCGTTTTAGTGGGGTTTTGTTTAGTTGATTTCGTCACGGTTGTGTGAGATTTCGCCTTATTCTTCTCGTGTCGGTTAGACCAACAGGACTAAGTTTCTGAACCCTAGTTGATCTTAATCTATATTCGCAATTGCGATTGCTTATTTTGTGTTCTTACTCGTTCTTCGGTTACTTGCATGAACCGTCCTTCGTGTACAGGTTGATCATGCCTCTGGTTCGGTCGATAACAATCGTCGTGGTGGTTTAGCGATTGCCGGGATTTCCAGTTCCTTGTGGGGTTGAAAACTGGATCGTTTAGGTCTCCATGACACCTACCGAAATATTCTCTTCGTCTCTCACCAGAAGATCGAGACCCCGCGCCCGCGCTCATGACCAAAGCTTTAAAATTAATGTGCAGAGAGAAGGTGTCTTTGGAGAAAGGAAAAAGTATTAATGATAAAAACAATGTTAAGATATAATACAATGGAGTCATCATTTCTTCTTAGTTTTTAGGTGACATGGCATATATAGAAATGATGTTTAGAAACCATGCATTGGAACTACCCTAGGCTACGATGTTATAATTGATATTCTATATTTTTTCTATTAATTTATCTATTGCAGTATTATAACGCCCTGAATTACATCTCATTGACATGCCTTATTACTTATTATTATATCTCTTATGCACACCCGCTTCAGATTTGCTCTCAAATATATGATACTAGCATGCACGGTATCAAGAACGTTCAAGTACAAGACTTAAAATAATAGTGATGAAATATTAAACACGATAGAGAGATTTGGTGAAGCCAACCACAAATTTTTTAAGCACAAACTAAAAAGAGTAAAAGGGATTTCCGCTTTCCCACAACCCACTCATACCTTTTAGGATTCATAGATCCTTGCCCTATGCAGGAATCTAGAGCTAAAGAAAATCTAGCCTCTAATTCTCTCATGCACCTTGTTTTGAATGAAACTTGTTATGACTTGTTGCGTCTTCTTGGGCACCCCATGAGTTTCATATAGGTATTGTTCTTTTCATCTTAACAGTTTAACGGCTTAACAACTTAACGACTTATGTACGTTTCAAAAATACATATGCTTTGAGTTTTTTTAGTTTGTTATTTCGCTGTTTCAAAGATGGGTTCTAACGCTCTAAAAAGCAAGTCAAACAAAATGGATTTAAATCTCGAGACTATCTCGAGAAACTCTCGAAGTTCAGTTATTTCAGCTGTTCAGCCATTCATATTAGCTCAAAAGAACGGGACCTATATTGTATTCTCTTTTTGTATGACGATAAGCCATTAAGCTGTTAAGCCGTTAAGCTATTAAGCCTCGAAGAACTGACCCATAATGTCATCTAAACTTATTTACAAAGATAATTAGGAAATTTAGTCCAACTAGAACTCCCCTAAGTTTTCTTTGTAGCACGCCTTTTCAAATCCTATTCACAGTAGCATATGAGTCACTTTTTCAACATTCCTCACTTGACTTTTATCCACTGCGGTCACCGTACTCCTCCAAGAACTTGCTCCAAATCGACTCCTTTTTGTTTTTTAAAAAATATATCTCCCACCTTGGGAGTGACCCCACCACAAGAGCATATGCATGGGATGATGTTCGGACTAGCCAACTTAACCCCTCCACCGGAGAGCCCCTTTGTTGTGCAGTTTGGTAAATTACACCTCCTCATTCTACGACCCACCATGACATAGGTTTGTACCACCTTCGTCTCCACCTACTCGCTATTACCACTTGGTTGGTCTTACCATGTTTTCCTTCTAACAGCTTGCACCTTTGCCAATGTAATTGCTCGTGTTTGCAACCATCTTTGCAGTTTCACACATAACCACATATGAAATATGAGCACTTACCATTGGTGAGATGGCACCTTTCTCTTGGCCAAGATTTTTCTCAAATCTCCCACTGGTTGCTCTATCTATTATTTTGGGTTTTTCCCTGGTTCCATGTAATTTCCAGCCTTTTGCAGGTAAATCGCATGATCCCATTTTGAAGTGATACCTCATATCATTCAAGTTCAAGCAACCTCACATACAACATATTCCTCCTTAAACCGGGAACATACTAAACTCCCGTCAATGTGTGATGTGCTATCGTGCTCCATCATATGTCTCCAACTTAACTTATCTCACCTCATTAACTGCATACTCCTTGCAATACACCAAATAAAACAGTTCCATTCACCGGGCTTAGAGATCCTTCGTCGAATATCTCCCTCTCCGAACATGTATGGAAGCTAATATCCACCCATGATAAGTACCTGGCTAACTAATGACTAGTACGTCTGATCTATCTCATGCTACTGCCATTGGGCATGCACCCTTCATCAATATATAGTACAATAGCGACCACTCGCCTCGCCAGCTCGTCACGTGGCCCGCCTCCCCACCCGGCGCCGCCCCGACCGTCCGATCGTGCGAGCTAGACAAATCCGACCGTCCGTTTTGCTTCAACATATAAAAGGATTTTTTCCGCGCACAATCCAGGCTCGCGGGTGGATCAGCCTATTGGTTAGCTCGTGCGGTTCGTTAGCTGGGAGGCGCACGTTCGAATCCCACCGGCTACGAGCTGCGCATTTTTTCCGTCGCAGCCTGGCGCGCTGGCCTCCGCGTCCACGCGCATGCCATGCGCGCGTATTCGCCGCCCGCGCAACCGCTTTTTTTTTCCTCCGCTGCGTTTTGCTACGCTCGCGGGCGCGCCATGGGCGCGCTGTGCAGCTAGTCTACTTCAAGCTTGAACAATCCTTTATCACGTGACCTTCCTGGTCACATAAGTAGAATAAACATATGTCTTTGCCTTTACCCTTTTTCTTCCATTTATATTGTTTTTTCCTGTGTTGCCTATAACAGCCAATGTAAGGTCACATGAGAATGAAGATTCCAATGGGTTTTTAAAAAAACTCCGCCTCTAGAAATTATGATATTGTTTTGTTAAAGTTAAAGGTGTCTTTTTCGACAAGAATATTCATCGCCGGTTGCTCCCATGATGGTGGTAGAGATGATATCAATATGACGACCTTATCATTCTCCTCGATTGCCTCATCCATACCTATCGGATGTGCGATCAACTTGTTAAAGACATTGAGATGATCAACAAAACCGTGTGCCCTCCTGCATGCGTACCTGAAGGTTGATGTTTCAACAACCACTGGTTTGTCAGCGACTTTGCCATGTACAACTTTTTTTAAGTCACTCCATAATTTCTTCGGTTAGTCCTCCTAGATCACCAAGTACTTTACCTCATCGGAAAGACACATAGACAAATTGTACTGATAGCCTTTTCACTCCATCACCTTCCAGTCTTCAGCTGATGTCTTCTCTAGCTTGGTTCATTTGAGGTTATTGATTAACCCTTGTTGGACAAGAACATATTTTACCACATATTGCCATACGCTAAAAGTTCCTCTACTTGTCCCCTCGTCGACGTGGCCGTCGACATTTCTCTTAATTGTGCACCTCCCGATGCTTTGCCTGACCTTCTTGCAATTTAGATTAATTTGGTCTTCATTTTGATACCACCTGTTACGTGAACGGTATGGAACCACCTGTAAAAGTTTAACATAAACAAAGCGTACTGGAGCATATTTAAGAACCTTCCAAAGTATAGTTTAACATTCAATTCACTTAAACTCAACCACTTCAAACATGCTTCTAGTATACGGTATTTATTTTATAGAAAAGCATTTGGTAGTTTTTACGTAGAACTTTAAAACCTAGAATTGAACCTTTTTAAAAAATTTGTGCAAATTTTGTCGTTCAACCTATAGAACTGTCATTAATAGGAAAAGCCAACATGTAGGCTCGATTAGCCTATCTTTGCTGGTTTACACTATTGTCCTTCATCTCGTGACTCAAGCTCTCCCGAAAAAGATAGCCATGGACGTTCCCTTCCCTCTTCCTTTCTAGCGGCCTTGCTGAAGGCGAGTGGGAGGGGTCCTGACCTTCTCTCCCTTCCTTCCCTTTCCCTTTTGCCCACCCGTTTCCTTCCCTCCAACCCGATCAAATCTACACTTCTCCAGCATCGACAATCACGTTGGCAGCGCGGAGGAGGTCGTTTGGCCCCCAACAACATGGAGACGGTGTGGCGAGGGATTAGGGTAGAGACATGCTCTAGTAGTTTAAATCTAGTTTCTAGGGTTTTACCATCATCACACCAGCTTCCTCGACATAGCCACTGTGATGCCAATGAGCTCACTACCGCCACTTATGGTGACGACGTGATAGACTCTCTTTCTGGCCTCCTCCTCCAACCTCCATGTACTAGCCTCCTCCATCCTCCTCCTCCGACATCAGCCCACACCGGCTCCCCCACGCTTTAGCCTCCGCCCTTCTACTCCCCTACATTAGTGCCCACATCGGCCTCCCCAACACCGCACCGCGACACCGGTGAGCTCGCCGTTGCCCTCGATGACGACGACGCGACAACCCTTCTCTCGCTTTCTCTCTCTTGTGTGAGCGAGCTATCGCGGATGAGGTAGATGGCAGCAGTGGCGGTGAGAACTACCCTCCTCCTCCTGTTCGTGCGCCTAGCTTTATGGTGGTGGCCGATGTTGGTGAGGAAGAGGGAGTCTATAGCATCGAGGGAGATTGAGAGGGTGCGACTGGGCTAGACAAGTTTGTCGCCAAGGAGTGATGGGCACTACCGTCTGAGGAGGCCATCGACTCACCAGCCAGAGAGAGAGAGGAGGAGGAGGTGGCAATGGCGACGATTCCCTTACAGTGGACCTTCCTCCCACCCTCGATGCGAGGAATGAAGAGTTAGACAGAAGAGAGATTATAGGGAGGGCGAGAGAGATTAGAAAGAGGAGTGAGGTGGAGGGTGGATATGGTAGTCATATGCCAGCCAGACGCTTTTCCAATTTGCCGTTCTCGGCTGGTACTGCCCTTTGATTTTAAGTCACTGACATGTGGACCCACATGTCAGTAGCCATATATCAGTGGCCAAATAAAGTCAGAGGATATGCTACAATAGAAACCCGGTTCTTCGGTCTTGGCCCATGGGTTTACCCGCCGAGAATCGAGATCACCACCCGCCGAGTCGAGTCCACCTCGCAGATCTCTCCGCCCATGAAGTGCCACTCGGTGGCCGCGCTCTGGTCGCCGTCGCCGCCCTCCCACCACATCACCGCCGTCGCCGCCACCCCGGCCGCCCTCTTCACCGGCGCCGCAGACGGCACCGTCCTCCACTGGCCGCTCCTCCCCCACCCCTCTTCCCGGCCCCTCTGCCCGCGCCCTTCCTCTCTGCTCTGCGCCCACGCGGCCGCCATCCGCGCCCTCTGCCCCTTCTTCTCCCCCGCCCCTCCTTCGCTGCTCGTCTCTTGCGCTGCCGGCGTCCTCTCCCTCTTCTCCGTCTCCGCCCCCGCGTCCCCCCGCTGCCTCCGCCGCCGCTCACTCCCGCCCTGGGCTGGCTCCCCTTCCCTCGTCGCGCCCCTACCCTCTTCCCAAGCTTCCTCAAACCCTCGGGTCGCGATCCTCTGCCACGCTCCCGACGATGGCCATGGCCACCGCCACGTGTCTGCCGTCGTGGTGGTCGACGCCCGCACGCTTGCCGTCCTCCACACCGCCTTGCACGGCGCCCTCTCCGTCGCGCCACCCAGGGCGATGTCGGTTACAGTCTCGGGGGATGATGATGTAGTCAGTGTCGTGCTGGCTGATGTGCAGGGGCGGGCTCAGGTGGTGCCCGTGGCAGAGGCCATGGCCGTGGCCGTGGAGGGGGACTCACCAAGGCGCCTCAGCGTGAGCTCTGTATCTAGCGTCACGTCCGTGGAGGCTGTGGATGGGAAGGTGGAGGCCATTGCGCTATCTGATGATGGGAAGATTGTGGCTATGGTCCTGAAGACAAGCTGTTTGCTGAAAAGCGTCCTCGATGCTGCTGTGCTGGGCGAGGTATCTCTAACGGGCACTTCACTTTGCAAGGAAGAGGAGGCAGGGATGAAGGGCTGCCTCTCTGGAGGGGTTTTTCTCAGAGATGGGGAGTGGGGAGCCCGTGTTTCCGAGGATGGTGCTGTTGTTAGGACCTTGATGTTGTGGAGTAGCAATGGTGGTGCCATGGTGTACAGGGTTGCAATTGGTACAGAGTCATTTGTGTATGAAGCTTTATGCAAAATTCCTGGTATGATATCCGAGCGAGGAGAGGGGTCGTTCATACGATTTTGCCACTCCGACAACAGCCTTATTAGGGTGGAATCGTGCTACTATAGGATTGCCGGGTCATTGTTGTGGAAGCCATTTATCTCCATATGGTCTATAGATCAACTAGAACCGAGTACCACAAAGGACACGGAGAGTCCACCTTTCAGCAAAATTCTTGGCGAAGGTGGCCTTCAGGGAGAAGAATTTAGGCCAGATCCCTCTCATTCATTATACAAGTCAGATAATGGAGTTGAAATGAGTTCACAGATGTGTTCATTACAGAGCAATGGATCAGGAAGGTATGGAAGGACTGTCTCCTCTTCAATGGTACTCTCTGAGGATTCTTACGCTCCATATGCTGTAGTTTATGGTTTCCATAATGGTGACATAGAAGTTATCCGATTTCTCAACCTGTCGCCAGCTGCAAAATTTGGCAGTGGCGGGATTTATCCACATATTTCTGAAAAATTCTTTATGGGGCACAAGGGAGCAATTCTTTGCTTGGCTGCCCACCACATGCACGGCCGCTCTGACTCCAGAAGCTTTCAACGAGCACTTATATCGGGAAGTTTGGATTGTACGGTTCGTGTTTGGGATCTAGATGCTGGCACCTTCCTTTGTGTGATGCATCATCATGTTGCCTCAGTTAAACAAATCATACTACCGCCAGCTTGGACTCATCATCCTTGGGATGACTGCTTCCTTTCTGTTGGAGAAGATGGCCTTGTGGCACTTGTTTCACTTCAAACCATGCGTGTCGAGAGGATGTTTCCTGGCCATCCTTGTTACCCATCAATGGTAGCTTGGGATGGAGTAAAAGGGTACATAGCTTGTTTATGTCGCAATCTGCACTCTTGTAATGATGTGGGTAGCATATTATATATTTGGGATCTGAAAACAGGTGCTCGGGAACGGATTATTAGAGGGACAGCATCTCAATCAGCATTTGAACACTTCTGTAGGGGTATCTCCAAAAATGCAGTCACTGGTGGCATCTTGGGAGGGACGACTTCTGCTTCTTCCTTACTTGCTCCAATTTTTAAAGACACACTCCTTCAGTCTCATGCAAATAAAAAGGGGCTTAACAGTTCATCCATACCAACAAACCATCACAATGCAAATGCAGATTCTGTGGCGGTAAGCGTCTCTACCGTGCATGATGTTAAGGGGAAACTGCCAGCTCCAGGTGATGGAGATAATTATGTGTATAGTTCAGGAATGGCTGTCTCTGCCCAGAGCATAAACAAAAGAAAGCATCCCATAAAGTGCTCCTGTCCATATCCAGGCATTGCAAGTCTGAGATTTGACCTTACAGCAATCATGTCAACACAAGGCATGTCAAATAGCAATACTGATAGGCAGCTGACAGATCATCTTTGTAGTGATGTTGTGAAAAAAAATGTACAGCCTGGAACTTTAGATAGTACTTGTATGATCCAAGAAATGGATAGCCCATCTAGAGAGTCAATGGAAGGCCGTTTACTTCGATTTAGCCTCTGTTTTCTTCATTTGTGGGATGTTGATCATGAGCTTGACAAATTACTTGTAGATGAAATGCAAGTTTGCAAGCCAGAAGGCTGTCATATAGCTACAGGGGTGGTAGGGGATAGAGGCTCGTTTACCCTGATGTTCCCAGGGAAAGAAGCCACTCTCGAGGTTAGCTGTTTCCTCCATACCCCCTTTGTTTTTTAAACTCACCTGAAGTTTATACATGTTTTTTTTCCTATTTCAGCTTTGGAAGTCATCCGCTGAATTTTGTGCTATGAGATCACTGTCAATAGTTTCTCTTGCCCAACGCATGATAACATTATCTCGTTCTTGTACAAATGCTAGCAGGTACTGAGTCATCCGTTTGTTTTCTTTTCATTTGGTTTCATATTCTACAGAGTCCCATACTAGATTGCCATCTTCCATTTGGTGTGTTGGCATGTTGCAGAAATATGCCTGCTTTGACAGAAAAAATTACTCAGTGAGTCAATGCTTTACACATGCTAAAATGTACAGAGTTTTCAACATGCCTGGGTCTGTCTTCAGACTGTGCTGCACTGTAATTCATAAGCAATTCTTAAGTTCTACCTGTGAACATATATTTTTTGTAGGGGCTGATGAAATACCACTCTAAAAATCCCGATTTGAAGATTTACCACCCAAAACATTTTGGTTGATAAAACAGCACTCCCAACTACACAGTACCTATGATTTGCCACTCATCTTGTATTCCCATGTTGTTTCTTTTCTTTTTTCCTAAAGACACATGTGAAGGTTCTCTTTTGCCCCAGAGCCTTTGCTTGGTAAAACTATCATGATCTGTTAATCTGAAAAAAAATCCATCATCACAAGATGTCTGAATACTCAGTAGGAGATTGTCTGATGCATAGCAATGCACATGACTGGCTGTTTTGATGATAATCGATCATTTTTTTATGGGATAAATAAAAATACTAACAAACTAAAAAAGCAAAATGGAAATAGTGTCTCTGGCAAAATTCAGATAACTCACAATAACAGATTATGTGCATGTCATTTTCTTGGAATTAAAATGAGTCATGCTAGTTTACCAAGTAAAAACACTCTAGGGGCAAAAGTGAACATCCACAACTGTTTTCGGGTGAAAAAATGGAGAAACATGGGAATTTAATGATGTTAGTGGCAAATCATAACAAACCTGATGCATCAACTAAAAAAAATAATGAGGTGAACTTAATTATGGTGTCCAGCATTTATATTGTGCCATGTACTGGTTGGCTCTGTCCTATCTAATCTGAAGTCATCACACTAATACTTATTTTTCCACAATTATGACAATATTTGCCTTTGTTACTTTCAAGACGACATGAATTCATTTCTTTATTTGCTCATCTCCACTGTGCCTTGTTGCAGTGCCTTGGCAGCATTTTATACGAGGCACTTTGCTGAGAAAGTTCCAGATATAATGCCTCCATCCCTCCAGGTTCTACTCTATTTTTGGTACACATTATTTCTTTCAATCCTATGTGACCGTGTTTTTTTTACACCAGCTTCTTCGTTGATATCTACTCTGAGAAGAAAGGAAAATTTGAGTAATCTTCCTGTTGTTGCAGTAGCCTTTTGGGATTTAAGTGTGAGATAGTACTTGGGGATGAAATTGGCTTTTGGTCAATATATGTGATTCCTCAGATTAGTTGGTTTCCTATTGTCAATTTTAGATGCCAACTGTGATGAAAGTTTTAGATGCCCTTGCTGGTCGTGTGCATTTTGCGCTAGGACTGTGGGGCGTATGGTCTGCTGGGGCTGAGATAGTCAACACAAGTTACAAGTCAAGTCACAGCAAATGGATTGGTGCTAGATGTACAACATATGGCTGTAACCACTAGACATTTGGCCTTTACTGGCCACTAAGGTTGTATGTGATACTATGGTCCATCTGGTTTAGTACTGTGTCTAGTTATAATTGAATTGGTTTATTATATAAGCTTTCAGAACAAGCATTCGACCTCTGGATTAAACCTTTTTAAGGCATGCAATACGGACAAAAAGTCTAGCTATTGGTGCACAGTTCTGTGGGGCATCACAATCCATTTTCACATAAATATATCCAACATGTTCTAAGTCCAGCTGGGTCATCACATATGATGTCAGGATAGAAAACTTTGCAAGATATTCATGCATAACTGTTCTCACGGTTTACTCTACACTTATGGTTGCAACAGAGATATTTCAAGACGAGATATTTCTTCTGCACCCCAGATAACTGCAGCGCCCTTTTCTCAATAACAATTTGCAACACCTTAGTAGTGAAATGTCGAACCTTACACATTTATTACATTTATTTCTCTGATATAATGTACATGGACATGTACACAACTGTTGTGTTTTGTACATCGTCATAGGATGGGAGTGCCACTTTCTTTGAAAATGAAAGCACATTTATATCAGGAATTTGTAGGGATCAAAACAGTCCGAATCTGGATCGAATAAGAGCAAAACCAGATCCAGATCCGTATTATTTTTCGAATCCGAATCTGTGTACAGATAGTTTTGGATACGGATACGGGTACAGATAGTATCGGATACGGATGCGGACCGAATACGGATTGGAATGGATACAGTTATGGATTTGATCAGAACATTAAAACCCTTAGGTTGTATATTTGAAAGTAATAAAAGGTTATAAATGATTGATTTGATGTTGAATTTATAATATTTGTACAAATTAACTGAGTTTATAAGTACTAAATAAAGTTATTAAGGAATAATATGGGAATAATGATTAGAATATAATTTCTAAACACTCTTTTGCTTGTAATCCAAAGGCTAATGCTTAGTGGACTTGGCTGAGCTAATGGCTAGTGGGCTTTAATGGGCTGAAATTTAGAAAATTTGGATCTGTATCCGGATCCAAAACCTACATAGCCGGATATACCACATGATTCAGATCCGAAACCGGATCTGGTAGAAAATATTTGGAATCGTAAAATATCCTATCCGATTGGATCTGGATCCGGATCCGACCGGTCCGGATCAGGAGGATCTGTATACGTTTTCATCCTTAGGAATATGTGCCACTTACAGGAAAAAGGGAAAATCTGTGGGTGTAAATCATATCACTAGAATTATAATATGCAGCACGGAATTTATAGATCGAGATAGGAGATAGGAAGAGTAGTCCCATGTTGACTTTAGGATAAATGTTGTTCAATTATTTGAATTATTTAATTTAATTCTACATGACACTTATTAACTAATCATATCTGATGGTATGCCTGAAATTGGACTTACCGACTACATTACACAAATACCTGTAAAAAAATCGGATGTCAGATTCTTCCAAAACATGAGAGAAAATCTTGTTACATTTTAATACATCTCCATTCTTATATTTTCTTGTACAATGCATGACAGTACTGTTATGTGCATGCAAATTTGTTGTTAAGTGGAAAAGCCAATTAATTTTGATCGTATGTGTTTACAGCTTCTAGTGAGCTTTTGGCAGCATCCTTCGGAACATGTACGAATGGCTGCACGTTCCTTATTTCACTGTGCAGCTCCTCGTTCTATTCCACAACCCCTCCGCATACAGAAAAACAAAATACCTGATGCCCTGTTGTCTTCATCTGATCATATGTACAATCTTATCCCGGACATGCAGAGTACCTATGGACAATCGAAAGCACATGGTGAAAATCTCGACAGATTTCATGATGATGCCTCTGAGATAAACTCATGGTTGGAATCATTTGAAAATCAGGAGTGGCTCTCTTGGATTGGGGGGACAAGTCAAGATGCAGTGGCATCTAATATCATTGTTGCAGCTGCCTTTGTAGTTTGGTACCCAAGCATCGTGAAACCCAAGCTTGCAAATTTGGTTGTTAATCAGCTAATTAAGTTAGTTATGTCAATGAATGATCGGTATAGTTCAACAGCAGCTGAACTTCTGGCAGAGGGAATGGAAAGCACGTGGAAAACATGTATGGGTGCTGATATCACTCAATTTTTGAGCGATGTCCTTTTCCAAATTGAGTGTCTAAGTAGTGCACCGTCCAGCAATGTCATCTACAAAACAGCAGTTGCTGTTACAATGCGAGAGGCATTAGTTGGTACCCTTTTACCAAGTTTGGCTATGGCTGACATAATGGGATTTTTTGGTGTAATAGAAAGCCAAATTTGGGCTACTTTATCTGACTCACCTGTTCATGTAGTTTCACTCAAAACGCTTGTCCGAGTAGTTCGAGGCTCTCCAAAGGCCTTGGCTCCTTACCTTGACAAGGTATGCACTTTTCCTTTTAGACACTGCAGTCTTTCTGTTAGAGAGGGTTGCTGTGATTACTATGCATTGTGTCTTAATTCTGTACCACAAAACTTCTGTTCATATTATGAAGTTGATCACTGTATTCTATTTGAAGTTTATATTATATAATGTTTGTCTATAGAAACATTGGTATAATATTGTATTCTCTCTCTATTTGGAAACTCCAGATGAATTGTTGGGAAAAGAAGGTAGGCCCTGTTTTGATCAAGCTAGAGAATATTTATAATTTATTATGTAATGATCTTTAGGCTCACAGCCCATTGGTCACATGTTTAAATGCTATGGAATGATTGTCCATTTGTCCATGACTGAATTCTGTGTTTTAATAAGAGTACCCTTTTGCATCAAAACAGTCTCTGTTTTATCATTTATAACATAAGAGTCTTAAGTCAATTACAGATTTCATCTAGGCCTTTTGATTTACTTCCTTTTCATATATCAATGATTAACTTCTTTGGAGCTTTTCAGTGTATAAATTGGTTGATTTGTAGTCCCTACACTTCACACATGAAATTGATTTATTATTATGTAGGAATAAGAAGATATATATTTAAATATTGGAAAAGTCCATTTTAGATACCTAAACATTCATGATGGTCCAAAAAACTCCCCAAACTATGATTTAGTCTACTTTACCCCCCTCAACTTGTAAAACTAGGTCAAAAAACATGACAAGGTGGTTTTCCCTAGTGGTTTTGCTGACGTGGCTGCTACATAGGGGCGATTTTGCTGACGGGGCTGCCACATGGTTGCCAACCGAGCCAAAAAAGGGAAAAAGTAGAATGCATGGCAGCCACATCAGCAAAACCGCCCCTACATGTCGGCCTCGTCAGCAAAACCTCTAGGGAAAACCACCTTGTGATGTATTATGACCCGGTTTTATAAGTTTAGGGGGTTAAAGTAGATCAAATCATAGGTTGGAGGGTAATCTGGACCTTCGTGATAGTTTAGGTATGTAAAATGGACCTTTTCCTTAAATGTGTTATTGTACAAAAAGCCCACCCTAGTCTGTATAGTTCTTATATAATTTGATAATTGTTGCAGGCGATCAGCTACATCTTGCACACTATGGATCCAAGCAATTTAATAATGCGCAAGGCTTGCATTATTAGCTCAATGATGGCCCTAAGAGAAATTTCACGTGTATTTCCAATGGTTGCTCTCAATGAATCGATGACAAGATTAGCTGTTGGTGATACTATTGGAGAGATTCATAATGCCACAATTCGAGTTTATGACATAGAGAGGTATGTAGCCTTTCAAGTTGCGGAAAATTGTGTTTAATTTGCTGTTAAATTATGCATTTTATCTCCTTTATATTGAGTTGACATGCTATTTAGACTTTTAGCTGGTGTTATACTGTGGACATTCGTTTAACTCGCTAAACTTGCACATGCAATTGTAAGAACTTATAAGATGGTGTGACTACTTTAATGATGTGTTTTGACTTGACATGTTGTATGATTGATCATTTTTTGTATGTCAGTAGGCTTGTCTTTAGCTTAGCACACAATATTCATTTTTTTTTCTTTTGGCCTCGTCAATTGTACTGCACACAATATTTACACTGCAAATGTTTTTTTTATTCAGATAGTACTCATTGATATTATCATGAGATCTATATGTTCACACTTTCTTAAGAATATCTGAAGAATAAAGTATTGAAAAGACCTTTTGAAAAGGATTTTGCTTATATGTTGACCAAAACCAAAACAGTATGCCAAATATTCAGCGGAATTGATTTTTTGATTAATTATATGAAACTAATTGTACTCTTTTAGTGCTATTGTTGATTGGCAATCATAAACTTGAACTGCGGGTGCTCACCAAATAAAGAGCGATTGAACTGGGAAGCATTATTTTGCAAGTTATTCATATTCATATTTCAATTTTTAACTTGGCAGTGTCACGAAAATAAGGATTCTTGATGCAAGTGGACCACCAGGTCTTCCATGCTTGCTTGAAGGATCATCGAATACAGCCACGACCGTACTAATAACAGCTTTGAGTTTCTCACCTGATGGAGAGGTTTGACATCTACCTGCATGCTAGAATCAGAATGCTTTATATGAACTTGTTTTACATGGACTAATGGACTATGATATTTGGGGTGCACCGAATCCAGGGGTAGAAGAAAAGGAGTGCATCCCTCTAGTCATTTTCCCAAATATGTTGGTTTCATGCCATGTATTGGGTTTAGAATCTCAATCCTATTCTGTCCAAAAAAAGCCTATGGATCTGGATGCTATCTATCTTGCTATACACCCAAAGTGATTAGGGAAAATGCATCGAGTTCAAACAAGCCTGAAGGGGATACTTGGTGCTTCAATTGCTTAATTGATGTCCTGTGATCATATTCGTATGGAAGTGGCTTCATGGCATACCTACCTCTATATGAAACATGAAAATCGATATAGTGGTTGCTCTTTGTATTAAAAAGTCTTTGTGGCTTTGCAAAATAGTGTTATATGACAAACACAGTAAACTTTATTTTAAGCTATATACAAGAATTCAATTTTTGTAAAATATTTGACTGTGCCCTTTCTCACTTTTATTTTTTTCAGGGTCTTGTCGCCTTCTCAGAGAATGGATTGATGATTAGATGGTGGTCTTTAGGTACAGCATGGTGGGAGAGGCTCAGCAGAAGTCTTGCTCCTATCCAGTGCACAAAGCTTATCTATGTTCCTCCATGGGAAGGATTTTCACCCAACTCAGCTCGACTAAGTATAATTTCTAGCATCCTAGGACATGATAAAAATAAAAATTCAGAGGTATATTTTCTATTTTTCCTTCTTACTAATTATGCTATATTTCTTAGCATTGGTGGACCTATACCGTCAAGCATGTCTATTTTGTATGTTCAGCTTCTCTAGTACAGCCATGTAGTTGACCACACATACCATTCTCTGTAGTTTCATAATGTATGGACTATGGATATGGACTACTTATAATAGCTGTGGTCTGTGGAAGGTTTTCTTATACTGCTTGTTTTAGGTTGACCTCTAGCGCAGTTAAAATTTAGGTGTTGACTGTAAAATCATATCTGGCCAAACAACTGTGAGGAAACATCTAGAAACTGATGACAAGATCTAGGATGTTTCCTAACACTAATCAGAACAATGGATTGAATCTTATATCCCTGCCTGTCACCCTGTTCTAGCCGGCTAGTCGCTAGACCATGATCCAAGTCTGAACAATTTGTACAGAATTCCACTTCGTGGTAACTTGGATAACTGTATCCCTCTGCAAAAGATTTGTTTTTGGGTTAGTTACCTGCTTTGAGTGGTCTGGTTCTGGACATAAGTAATTATTGCTACCTTAATATCCAGTCTGGTTTGCAAAACCAGAGTTCTAAAAAAACAGAAGCTGCTCTAAAAGTGGAACCAGGCCTACTTTAAGGCCCTGTTTTTTTCATCTTGCTTATCTACTTATTTAGCTTATCTCCTAACTTTGAGAGCTTCTCAAGGTGCCTTTAAGAGGTGGATCCTCTACTCTACTTATTTATGTTGCCCAAAAAAAAGTCTTTTTCCGTTGCAATTTGGATTTCATTTCTGCCCAATTTAAGGAAAAAGTGTCGAGTTATTCCGTGAACTACCGTGTTTGAGCCATTTTGGACCCTAAGTTGCAAAACCCCTGCCTATCCAAACCGTGCCATTTTGGTCCTTTGACCGGTCAACGCAGCAGTTTTTGCTGATACGGTGTCCACGTGTGGAGTCTAGGGTGACATGGTAGGCATGTAGGTTGTACATGTGGCATTTTATATTTTTTCTTTGCTAGGGAGAGTGGAACAACATGTCTATTCCCATGGGCCCAATCGGCCGTATATACATGTACAGGGGAGAAGGGAAAAATGCAAAATGCAAATAAGCCCCTACACGAGAATTTATTCTAACACCTCCCTCAAACTCATGGCGGATCAACAACATTTAGTTTGGAGAGATGTGAATCATGCTGGCATGCTACTCTCTAGTCTGTGCCTTGGTGAAGAAGTCGGCGAGCTGAAGATCCGAAGAAACATGACGAAGAGTAACCACTTGATCTTGCACCTAGGACCAAACATAGTGAGCGTCAACACCGATGTGGCGGTTTTGGCCAAGTGTAGGTGGTTTTTGCTGATATGGTGTCCATGTGTGGAGTCCAGGGTGACATGGTAGGCATGTAGGTTGTACATGTGTGGAGTCCAGGATGAGTTCATGCCGAATCGCCGATCCTTTACCGAGCATCGCTGCCACCACAACACCACCCTAGCAGCCTAGCCCGTGGCTGTGGCATGGCCAAACATTGCTTAGATGCATGGGCAGCAGCTAGGGGTGCAAACGGTTATTAGAATATTCGAATTTCTGCATAATTATTCGATATCCAAATTGATAGAAAATGAATATATTGCACAATTCATGTGCATATTAACAACCTCCTTACTAAAAATGAGAATATGAATTCAGATGAAAGATTTATGAACTATTCGTATCCTATTAAGTAGGAAAGGTGAAAAAAATGATCCGAATTGCTATCCGAATGTACGAATTTCACCCCTAGCCAGCAGTGGGCTCAATAGGTGGTGGCGCTGTGGACGCCGAAGGGTGGAGCCAGGTCATGAAAGCCAGGCCATGCGCCAGGTATTGGATAGAGGGCGGCGGCACGACGGCATGGTGACCTAGCCCCTCCGAGATCTTCTGAGTCCAGTGCGCTGCATCCATCTTGTCATTTGGCTGCAGCCGAGGACGTTGTTGCACAGAGTGAGAGGATAGGGGGAGAAGAGGACGACCATGCATGATGCCGATCTGTGCTCTGGCCTCATGGCGTGCACGCCGTCGGTCACGCTCCAGATTGCCATCCGTGCCCCTACTTTGTGCATGTTTCTGTTGCAAGAGAGGATAGGGGAAGAAGGTGTGGTCCATCAATAGGCAGGACGGTGGCGCTGACGATTAGAGGCACCTCCCCTTTTCTCTTTTTTTCTCTTGGTGTGAGGAGAGCAAAAGAAAAAGAGTAGATGGATGGAGAGAGAAACGGACAGTGTCTAGCTGGATGGCCACGCTTGTAAAACACACCACATCGGCGTCCATGTCGCCCAAAACCACCCTCAAGATGGGTTTGACCAGTCGAAGGACCACAATGACATGGTTTATCTCAGGGACCAAAATGGCTTGAATGTGATAGTTCAGGGACCAAATCAACAGGTTTTTCAAATTTTAACAAATGGAAGTTTGAAATTAGGCATTCATATGCATGTATATATATGGGATGTGATAAAAGAAAAGAGGGTTTTGGGGTGCGAACCTGCCCTTTTTGAACCACTTGTTGCTGATTTCTGGAGCTTTATTACCAACAAAACAAACGAAGGGAGAGGGTGATGAAAGTTTTTTTTTCTCCCCTTTCTGCTTGGTGGTTGATAATATATTCACTTCTATCATTTGAAAATGCTGTGGACACATAATACTGCCTATATTTCATTTAACCTTGTAATTACCATTCTCTTTTTTTATGATGTTGATACTTGATAGTTTAAAGTATGGTTCCATGTAGTTCCTTTTGGAAAATCATATACATATTATTATTTCTTTATGATATTTCTTTGGTTCTGGTCTTTGCAGACTAAGTCGAGAGAACTAGATGAGGCTGATAATTTGAAGCTCTTGCTACATAATCTTGACCTTTCTTACCGCCTACATTGGGTTGGTGGAAAGACCATTATCCTTACAAGGCATGGTCAAGAGTTGGGTACATTTCAGTTGTAATTAATGAGTATGGCTTGTTCATGCTTTAGGAATCTTGTTGAGTTTCTTGGGAGTTTTGATAGACAACTGCACTGACGTTTGATCAGAACCAGTACGCATACAATTATTTATCATGTAAGCCACTTCACTGTTCACTCAATACGAAAGATTGTCTTGTGCATCTAAGCAATGCATTATATGGGTTCTTAACGAACTGTAGATGTAAACTCGATGTGGCACCACTTTCTTCTTACAGGATTATTGTTTACATGGTGGATTCTGGAATGGGCCGTCTATTTCACCACCAGGCTCCACATGCAGCATGCTTTCTTGTTGGCAGTGATTTGCATGCTGTCATGGTATATTTCTTCAGTGGTAGGTCAGAGATACACTGGAATTAGTGCCAACCAAAGGTAAGAGTCTTAAGTACGCTCTTTACATTTTGAAGTCTAATGGTATTGGTTGGTATAATTGTTTTAACTTTGTTTCTCTTTCGTCCTGCACTGATTAATGACCCCCCTGGTTTTTTCTTATCATCTTATGCTTGCTGTCATTGATAACTTCAAATTATCAAAAGATAATGTGAGAGCTCTGGTCCTGCAAAAGTTTAATAAAATTTTATGTAGTTATGTGTCTTGCATATGATACAACTAAACGTTTTGTATTTCATGTTTTATGTAGCAGATTATCCCCTCCATTTCACTACATGTGTCCAAGGTCTTGAGTATCCATTTCATGACATATATCCATTGTATTAATTCAAAGTATAGTTATTGTCATGCTTCCCTCTCCATCCTAAATGATTCGTTAAATTCTACGGTTAAGGGAGCTAAGGAGCCTAACAAGGTTAACTATCAGTAAAGCTTCAAGATTTGAAAGACACTGTATTATGGCACTCACTTGTTTTTTGCGTTGTTGGTGCCTAACTTTTTTGAATCTACTGCCTATCAGTATCGCCTATCAGTATCATTACATTTACATACAACTTGAACTCTGAAGAGATGCATGTGCTTGTGAACGTAAGTTGAAATTGTAATTTTGAGATGACTGGTACAGCAAGGTAACATTTCATTGAAGCATTTACACCGTCATTGATAAGCAAGTGATTATAATTTGTCTGCTACATAAATGATTTATGAAACTTGTCCTCTTTTAATGCCTCTGCAAGAGCGTGCCTAACAATATATCATTGCGCTGGGGTGTAAGATGTAAAACAATGTACCTGATAAGACTGTTGTACAGTGTAAACTGCTTGCATGTGCCCATGAAAGAGCTTTATAGATCTTACCCACCTATGTTTGATGCTCTATTTGATTCACGGTTTGGTTTGGTTTTGTTCGATTGAGTAAAAATTTGTCATTTTTGTACGGATCATTAAGTGGCACGAAACATTGTTTCAGACGCTGGCACAACATGCATTGGCGGCTATTCACGGATGTTTCAATCCAGACAAACAATGTTTCGCGAGGATGTCTCTACGGGGGAAATGTAATGTTTCATAAGATGGATCAAAATGTTTCGTAACTAAAACATGAAAAAAAAAAGAAGTGAGATGTTGCGCAAGAGTAAACAAGATGTTTCGTAAATACATTTATGATGTTTGATGCCTTCAAGTATGCATCTCCTAAAATTAATCCGTTCATCTTCTTCACCCAGGGGGGTCCTCAGTCATGCAAATCATCGCTTGCGATGGGGGAAGGGGGTTGACCAAACTTTTTGCTCGATTTAGCGGCCGAAGCTGCCGCAGGAGGAGCTTCTCGTCGGCGGAAGCAAATCCTCTGACTTTAAGTCACCTGACTTTGAGTTACTGACATGTGGGCCCATGTGGTATTGTGGCCCACATGTCAGTGGCAACCCAAAGTCAGAGGATCTCGTTTCCTCGTCGGCCAAATCCAAACCTCCGTAGGGAGCTCACCCACACCAAGGCCAGCTTCCATCCTTCCATTGGTATTTGTCTCCACCCCTTCAACCTCTCGATCTACACCCGTGCACCGGCGTGTCTGGGGAAAATGAATGGATGGCACGGTAAAATTTGAAAGACGTACTGGTGCAGCACAGATCTCCACGCAAGAAACAACCGTGGGTACTAATGTGTACATGGGCTGCATGATGTCACCATTCAAACGGCAGGGCTCCAGTTGATGGCCTGTATAGGACGGGGCTCGGTCTGTCCAAACGACTCTCCCGCGGCCGTGTGTCCGATTTCAAGGCATTATAAAGGTCGAACAGGACAAACATGCATATATATATATATTCCATGCAATATAACCATATGTATTTCCCAAGTTTTTCCATTCATTCAGGTAAAATAGAGCACGTACTATGTTTTTTAATTAACCATGGTAGATCGATCGATCTTGTCATCGGCATATTGTAGTATGCAGCAGCCTCCTTCGATGAGGTTTGGCACTAGCCCTTTAATAAGATCGTTCCCCAACGCAACATGAAACATTTTGCACAAACAATCAGCCGCAAAGTTAAAGAGTAAAGGTGACATCGGGTCACCTTGCCTCACACCCCTGCTACTTTGGAAATAATCTCCTTTATTCCCATTAACGTTAACACATAGTGTGCCATTGGTCATGATGTTTTTAATCCAACCGCCCCATCTAGCGTTAAATCCTCTCCACTTCAAACAATTCCACAAAAACCCCCAATTAACTTTATCATACGCTTTTTCAAAGTCAAGCTTAAGGAATACTCCCATTTTACCACTTCTTTTTGTCTCATGAATAATTTCATGTAAAGATAACATCCCATCCATGATATTCCTCCTAGGAATAAACGCGTTTTGGTTTATACTGCGGATCATGTGAAGCTCAAACACTTATTAGTTAAGGACGCATTATAGCAGCAGTAATCAAAGAGGCATGCAGGAGTCCGTGACTGCAAATACCCTACCTACACTACTGCCACTGGTGAGCCCGCAGCTTCTTGGAGAGCAACATCTCGACGCGGCGGCGGACGTTGTCGATGAGGCGCGCGAGCGCCCTGGCGAACTCCGGCAGGTCCTCCTCCCCGAGCGCCTCCACGTCGGCCTCCCACCAGTAGCGCTTCCCCGCCATCGCCTGCCGCACGCTCTCCCCGACGGCGTCGAGCCGCGCCTTCTCCGCCGCCGCCTGCTCCTTCGTCTCCTCCGCCGCGCGCCAGATCCGCGCCAGAGCCTCGTGGTTCTCGCCGACATCAGGGACAGGGTCGTCAACGTCGCCGCCGTCGTTGCCGGCGGCTGCGACGTCGGGGAGGAGGGCGGAGTAGCGCTCGAGGACGCCGTCGACGGAGGGGCTGCCGAAGGCGAAGGCTCGGCCGGCCCTGGAGAACGCGACGACGGCGACCTGGGCGCCGCAGAGCGTGGAGAGCTCCGAAGCCTTCTTGAAGAGCCCGGCTCGGCGCTTGGAGAAGGTGACCTGCCGGTGCTCGTTGTTCTCGATGCGCCGGATCTCGATGCGCTGCCGCCCCATGCTCCGCCTCCCGCCGACCGGCCGCACCATCCTCGCCGCGCCGCCGCGTCGCTCGACGAAACTTGCCGGCGGCGGTGGCTGCTGCTCAACTTGTCGACGGCGGCGCGCACGGTGTGTGCGACGATAAGATCCTCGATCATATGTATATAAGTAGGCGAGCGGCTACCGAAATTGGAGCGAGAGCAAGGAAAGAGATCGACGTCGTTTTGGAAAGGAAAGATGCTGTCTTGCGCGCGGAGTTCGACTTGCAATCTTGCATGCTCTGGGGTTCGACTTGCTGTCCGATTGCGCGCCGGTTAAAGTTGAAGGACAGACCGATCCACCACACCCCTTGTTCAGACTGTAGTGATTTGAAAACATCTTTCGGTCGAATTCACCAAAAAAAATTTCCTATGAATCTTCGTCTTCCCTTGTTGGACAATTAAACGTTCAGAACCGCATGTATAGTAGGAGTACGTATTTGTCCTTCCGATCGATCGTTCCGATACCTAAAATAACAATTTCATTTCCTTCTTTCTGAAATTCTTGGATTGGAACATCTTACGGATCTTTTTGGATACATGTTAAATCGGACCAGGGAAAAAAAAAAAGGAAAGAGTAAATTCGAAAAGTGGAATGGGCCGGGTAGGGAAATTGGAATCAATATTCGAGATTTGCATATTCTATATAACCAAAAAAATTTGACAAATTTTGTTTAATTATAATTGCCAGGGCGACCACCGCATGCGCGCTTTAGCCTAGCACACTTTTCTTGCCAAATCAAAATTGATTTAGAGAGCGAATGAAAAAAGGAAACCAAATTTAAAATAAAACACAAGTTTCTTTTTTCATGAAATCAAACATGCATGTTCGTGTCTCGCTTTCCATTTTTTATTCTTGAAAAAACTACTTAAAAGGTTGGTGGAGAAAATTTGCGCTATTTGAAATAAGAATCAAACGATTTTTCTAAAGATATCAAACCATTTGTGTTACATTAGGGTGACTCAGGGGAATATCCTCCGCCTCCTGGTTTAGATCTTGTAGGCATAGGATTGATCATCATCTAGAGGGGGAGGGTTGAATAGATTGACTAAAATGTTTACTTGTGCTTAACAGTTCATTTTCAGTTGCAAGCCTAAGCTAGTACCTACTGAACTCAGAACTCAGAAGATCAAAATAACCTATACGTACCGATCTAATAAACCAAGAGCGAGCGTACACAATATATGTCAATAAATAATGATCAAATTAACAAGAGTAATAGCATTGGATCAGTTTGAAGCTAGGTAAACCACACAAGGGCTGTACATTGAGGCCTAGCCCAGCGAGGCCGGACCTGCAGCTCTTTCTCAAACCAACCACCTCATTAGCATGCACTTGCTATTTTCCCTGTCAAAGTTGGCAAGCACCAAGGGCACTCACTATATATTCTCACGGCCTTCTCATAACCACGATTACCAATGCATGATGCATACACCCGTCTGTCACAGACGGGTGTAGTCTGTCCCATCAAGCACCATGAACAAAAAGAAAAAGAATAATAGCAAGAGATCAACTAGTGTTATCATTCTCAAGAATGTACGAAGTGAATGTGCGCGCTCAATTCTCATAACCTTTTAAAGTGATGAGTACGCGCTCAACTAGTGTTATGATTTTTAATGAGCAGAGTGACCAAATGATGGACAAATGTTCTTTCTAGCTACTTTTTTTTTGAGCTAAAGGAGGCGGCGGGGCTGGGGGGTGAGGAGCGCGGAGCAGCGGAGGGAGGAGGAAGAAGGGGATCGAGTGGCGGGGGGCTCCGTTCTCTCGGGGAGGAGGCAGAGGAAGTGGATGCGCGCTGGCCGTTGGATCAAGATCCAACGGCCAGAAAAATCGCCTGGGCGCCCCTATAGGGGCCCAGTCGACTGCCAAGGAGACGATCCCAATTAATAAACCAAGAGCGAGCGTACACAATGTCGATAAATAATGATCAAATTAACAAGAGTAATAGCATTGAATCAGTTTGAAGGTAAACCACACAAGGGCTACTATACATTGAGGCCTAGCCCAGCGAGGCCGGACCTGCAGCTCTTTCTCAAACCAACCACCTCATTAGCATGCACTTGCTATTTTCCCTGTCAAAGTTGGCAAGCACCAAGGGCACTCACTATATATTCTCACGGCCTTCTCATAACCACGATTACCAATGCATGATGCATACACCCGTCTGTCACAGACGGGTGTAGTCTGTCCCATCAAGCACCATGAACAAAAAGAAAAAGAATAATAGCAAGAGATCAACTAGTGTTATCATTCTCAAGAATGTACGAAGTGAATGTACGCGCTCAATTCTCATAACCTTTTCAAGTGATGAGTACGCGGCTCAACTAGTGTTGTGGTTTTTAATGAGCAGAGTGAGCAAACAAATGGACAAATGTTCTTTCTAGCTACTTTTTTTTTGAGTTGAAGTGCAAGGGCTCTGCCATTTCAATAAGAAGGAAAAAGAGGGGGGGGGGGGGGGGGGGGGGGGGGGGGGGGGGGGGGGGGGGGGGGGGAGGAAACTAGTCAAACAACGGAGCAGCTGAGGTGGCGGCGGCCCAGGCAGCTTCCCCCTCTTTGATAAGGCCAACTACGCCATCTTGCCCCTGGAAAACTCTTCTATTGCGCTCCTAGATCTCCCAAGCGGAGTGGATGATCAGGCCGTTGAGAGTCTTGAAAGCGTCCCAAGGGACCCCTTCTAGACGAGCGAGCCACCAACTACAAAAGGTGGAGGGTCCCAGAGGGTAGGGCCCATGGGGGAGAATCTCATGCCAAATGGCCGAAGCGTAGTTATAAGAGCCCTAGAGGTGGTCGATCGATTCCAAAGGCCCATTGCAGAAGGCACAGACGGTGTGGTGAGGCCATCCCGTCTTCGCAAGCAGGTCTGCCGTATTTAGTCGACGGTGATTGAGGGTCCAGGCGAAGAATTTGCATTTGTTGGGGCTCGGGCGGACCATATAGCGGACGCTAGGGGGTGCCCTGTGTTGCCTAGAAATTGTAAGGAGTAAGCTGACTTGGTGGAGAAATGGCCATCGGGGGTAGGGGTGGGCATTCGGTTATATCGGTTAATGCGGTTTGGTTATTTCGGTTTTTGAAAATTTCGGTTAGTAAAAAATAGAAACCGAAATCTTCTCTAAAATATTACTAACCGAACCATATTAACCAAAATATTTCGGTTCGGTTAATTCGGTTTTCGGTTTATAACCGAATTGTTCTCTGCGGTCAACACACAATAAATCAATCAAGCAAAGAGTATAAGAACAACCAGGGAGGGAGAGGGAGGGAGGGGGAGAAAGAGAGCAACCAGGGAGGGAGAGGGAGGCCACGGTTGAGGAGAGGAGGCCTCCGGCTCCAGCGAGGTGGCGGCGGGATTCTCCGGCGGCACGGCGGCCATGCGGCAGGCGGCGCGGGGGCGGCAGCTCCAGCCTCCATGGCAGATTGGCAGGGGCGGCGACGGGTAGAGTCGTGGAGGATGGGGGCGGCGCGGGGGCGGCAGCTCCATGGCAGGGGCGGCTGGGCGGCGACGGGTAGAGGATGGGGCGGCGCCGACGGCACGGGCTAGGCCGCTGGGCTAGGAAGGCCAAGGGCGGCGGTGCTCCTGGCGGGAGTGGCGGCGGCTGAGCGGATACGGGAGGTCGGGAGCGGGAGAGAGAGACAGAGAGTGGAGTGGCTAGTGTAGGGTTTCACCGTGGGGGTGGCTGCCTCAAGTGGCCTATGGCCTGTGGGCCTTGGCTGCGAGATGGGACATGGGAGTGGAGTTGGGCTGGGCCTGAAACTTTGGTTTAATAGGTTATTTCGGTTTTCAGGAAGTGAAAACCGAACCGAACCATATTAACCGAACAGTTCTGAAAAAAAAACCGAACACTAACCGAAAAACCGAAATAACCGATAATTTCGGTTAGTTCGGTTCGGTTCGGTTCGGTTTTTCGGTTATCGGTTTTTTTTGCCCACCCCCTAATCGGGGGAGAAGCACCAGCGAATGATGTCGGGGCTGTTAGAAAAGGTGGTCTGCCTTATTTTGCTCTAAAGCAGGATTCACTCCCGCAGGAGCACGTCGGACGTGATGGGGCCGGAGTGGCGAATCCACTGGTGGGAGGGTAAAAGCCGTGTCACTGAGTCCTTGCGACGCTTGGCTTGGCGGAAGAGGTTGGGAGCTATATGGGTGGGGGCGGAACCCGAAACCCAGCCATCACACAAGAAGGATGTATTCGCGCCGTTCTCTATTGTGGTCTCTATGGCGGCCCTGAAGAGGGCAATCTCAGACGCCGTCATCTGCAGCTTAACCAAGCCAGTGCAGACGGAGGGCTCGGTTGAAAAGGTCCAGATCAAGGACCCCCAGGCTGCCGGGCGGTAGACCGTTTTCCAATTGATGATGGCGTGACCGGTAGTCGGACCTTCTTCACCTTTTCAGAGGAAGGAGCGTTTGATCTTGTCAATCTCCCCGATGACCCACCTAGGGAGGTGAAACACCATGGTGAAATACGTTGGGAGAGCTGAAAGGACTGCCCTAACTAGAGTCAACCGGCCCACTTTGGAGAGAAGACGTCCCTTCCAAGTGGGGAGTCTAAAACGGATAATTATGGGTATTTATAGCATCCAACAAATTCATGGATATTTGGATTCAGATTTCTCCAGCCTCTGAAAATAATGGGTAATACTGGCGATCAAAAGGTGATAATACCCGTGCTCTAACTAGATGCAAGATAGACTGTCTGTTGATCATTTTTGAGGAAAAGGTAGGAGAACTGCCTTGAATTAATTCAAAAGGAAGGTTACACGATCAAAAAATTGGGGAGGTTTAGACGCATTCCCCTGTTGATCATAATCTTAGTGCTATGGTGCATGACATTCATGTTACTATTATGCGGTCACTACTCAAGATGCCGGAATACGTTTGCATCATTCAACAAGTGCTTGAGAAGTGTAGCAGGTCTGTGGTTGGACAATGAAAAACCATCTCTGTTGTTCCTTATTGAACGATGATCAAATAAAAAATCACATGTATATGCCATTCTATGTAGGATTTTAGGTCTTGGCTTGTAGCAGTAAGGCAGATGCGTGCATCAAGACTGGACATATTTCATACAGTGGTCAATCTAGGAGCAAGAGTATCATAAAAAATGAGATTAGAAGAAATACCTCGCGCGGGCTCTCTAGCATGCATGTACGCGTTCAATTTGAAAGCTTTAATAAAACAGGGGCAAACATGCATATATTCCAGGAAAATCCAATCATGCAAAAGGAGCAAAACTTGATAGGCAAAGTATCATATACCCATGTTTCTTAAGATCCCAATAACAATTCAGATAAAATACCAGATGTAGACGACAGTACGTTTTTGAGACCATGCAAGCACAGAACGGCAACTGAACTTAATAAAGTATGCATTACCTAATAGCGACTGTAATTATATAAGTAAAGGACGCCCCTGTCACGGGCCCTGACGGCGAGGGCTCGCCGTACCGGAGAGCAACGCGTCGACGCGGCGGCGGACGTTGTCCCTGAGGCGCTCGAGCGCCCTGACGAACTCCGGCAGGTCCTCCTCCCCGAGCGCCTCCACGTCCGCCTCCCACCAGTAGCGCTTCCCCGCCATCGCCTGCAGCATCCTCTCCCCGACGGCGTCCAGCCGCGCCTTCTCCGCCGCCGCCTGCTCCCTCGTCTCCTCCGTCGACGCGCGCCTGATCCTGATCGCCGGCGCCTCGGCGTCCTCCTCCTCCGCCGCTGCCGGCTGCTCCCTTGCCTCCTCATGGTTCTCCTGGACACCAGGGACAGGGGCGCCGCCGCCGGCTTCGAAGCGCTGGACGGTGGCGCCGACGGAGGGGTTGCCGTAGGCGTACACGAGGTCGGGCTTGGCGAAGGCGACGAGGGCGACCTGGGCGCCGGTGAGCGCGGAGAGCTCCGACGCCTTCCTGAAGAGCCGCGCGGAGAGCTTGGCGAAGGTGGAGTTCCAGCGATCGCCGTCCTGGACGCGCGGCCGCCCCCTCCTCCCGCTCCCGCACGGCCGCCCCATCCTCGCGGTCTCTTCTTCTTCTCTCCCGACGGCGACGAGGTGTGCGACGAGCAGATACCCCGGGCACGTATATAAGTACACGAGAGGTTCCCAAAAATGGCGCGAATTAAACGGCGAGGGCAATGAGACGCCAGTTTGGAAAGGAAAAATGCTGTCTGGTGTGGCGTCTCATTGGTTTCTTTCTTGTGATGAACCCTTTGTTCAGAATGCAGTGATTTCAAAGAGATCTTTTGGTTGAAATCAGCAAGAATTCTCCTAGGAATCTTCTTCGTTCCTTGTTGGACAATCAAAGCCGCATGCTGAGTATTTGTCCTTCCATTCGCTCACTCTGATTCCTAAAAAAACAATCTCATTTCCATGTTCCGAAATTCTTTGATTGGAACATCTCACAGGTCTTTTGGATACATATCAAATCGGATTGGGAGAAACAAAAAGGGAAGAGTAAATTTGGAAAATGGAATGGAAGATTATAATTGGAACCAATATTCAAGATTTGCATGTTCTATGTACGTAATTAAAAAAAAACATTCGCCCATCCTGCACAATCCAATCATGCAGTTGGTTGTTAAACAAATTTGCAGATTTTTACGATTCTGAATTACAGTTTGAAGGAACACGATATCTTTTGTTATTCCAAAAAGAACCTAGTGATTTTCACAAAGACAGTTGGCTGTGCTTTGGTATGTAGGGAACAAAAAAGGCTAACGAGATAGGAAGAATTAAGACTCATTTGGAAGAAGCGGGAAGCAAATCTTAATAAAAGTAGTCTCTATAGGTATTTTTTTGGCCATTTTGAATTCTTGGTACCATTCTCCGTCTCTCTCCTCCAACCCACTCTCCCATCTCTCTCTCCTCCAACCCACTCTCCCATCTCTCTCTCCTCCAACCCACTGCCCACCCAACCCATTCCGTCTCCCGTTTCTCTCTCTCTATCCCCCTCCCCCTTGAAGCTTCGCTACTACCAACTTGGTGCGGCGCTGTCTCTACTTTCGAGGAGCGTTGACTTGGTGCACCGTCGTTGCCGCCGCCTCCTCCTCCTCCAAGGAGGAGCGTTGGGCCGCCGATGCCTCCTCCTCCTCCTTCGATAAGAGCACCATCGTCGCCGCCACGTCGTTCGAGAGGTAAGGAGACCGGAGATGCGCGGATCCCTCATCTAGCCTTTTCTTGTGCCTGGGGTTGGATGGAGGAAGAAGAAGAATCGAGAGTGAGGAGACGGTGAAATTTTTTTGTGAGGGAGGAGGCGATGATTTTTCTTTTACAGAATTTCGTAGGGTTGGGATGAGATTTTCCTATTCCACGAGTCTCCCAAATGCACATCAAAATTTCCATGGGAGAGTGACTCACGTGTGATCTGTCCTCCGGTTTAGGCAGAGATCCTGGCCGATCCCGTGCTCCCAAACGAGCCCTTAAACAATGACTTGTGCATATGCATTCACAGCAGCGCGCTAACCCATTAAAATCACCCCGCGTAAATCATGAAATGGGCTCCCATATTTCAGCCCGTACGAAAAAATGGAATATGCTCTTAACCCATGAACACCGTTTTACCCCTTTAAGTCCAAGCCGCCGCCGCCGACGACCTCACGACGCATTAGGTCGCCGTCGCCAGCGTCGCCACCCCCACGTTACGTGCGTGGTTGCGGCGCGATTGCCGCCCCCACGCTGATCCAGATGGGGCGCCGCCGCCTCCAGACCTCCATGCGCGTCGTGCCGCAGCTGCCGCTCGCCGGCCTACATGGCATGTCGTCGTCGCCGCCGCCCCGCACTGAGCGTCGGATGGAGCAGGGCACAGCAGTTAACAACAACGGGGAGGTGCTAGCTCTCGCCGATGTGTGGAGCTAGGTAGCTGGAGGGCCATGTCCGTTTCTGCCGGCGCCAGCGCCGCCCTCACCGCCCCATCGCGTGCCAGCAGATGAGGAGCTGAAGACGATAGTACTAGTGGCGCTTCGTAGGTGAGAGCTTTGGCCGCGGCTAGGCTAGGCTACACATCAGATCTCACGGTTAGATGCATCCGTTAATTCTTGGTTTCAACTTTACTAGCATTTATGCGGTTGTGATCAACTGATCAGTGAGCAAGAGATCGAAAAGTTGTGTAGTGTAATTACCCTGCTTTGTTTGCTTTCCCCCTCATGGATTCATGGTGACCAATCTAACTGCTCGTTGTTTTGGCTGCTGTACTGAGTACTGAGTATATTGCTTAGCCATTAATATCGTTGCACTCGGTAGTCGGTAACCAATATGCTTGGCCGATGGTTTTTATTTTTTTTTTCAAATTTGCTTTGTTGTATGAAATTTGGAGAAGCTATATATATTTGTAGAATTGTATGTGTATGAGATTTGGATAATTTTATGACGTGTGCGTTGCTGTTTTTAGTGCAAAGCAAGAGTGCTACGGTTAGGATGGAAATTTCATACAAAGCTCGTGCCTAGACACTTATTTCTATTATTTGTCTTCCGGATTTATATATTTTTATTTTTGTTGGAACTGATATGAACCCTTTCTTTTAATATGCTATGTACTCTTATTCATATTATTTTAAATTTCGATTTTTTATTTTTTTCTTTTAATATAAAAAGTTACAACCTAGGCCACTAAAATGACGAATGATGTAGATTTTTTTTCCTTAAATCATGTGAGAATTTATTCGATTAACGTAGTGGCTCCGTTGACTCCTGTTTTAATTTTATAATAGTTCTCATTAATTAATCCAACCACTCAAATTTGAAACTAACTGAATTTGAAATTTGGACGTAGGATCGAGTGTTATACCATCGCAATTAGATAAACTAGAGCACACTATCACAGTACACGGGGTAAAGAGTTCATGTAACAGTTAGATAATTAATTAAATATATGCCGTCTTAATTGAGATAGAATCATCATCTTATCATCCCTAGAAGGTAAGAGTTTTCCATCTCATTTGATTAAGTAAAATGAATGTGACTGATCATAATAGTTTTAGGGGAATTATAAAGAAGTTATATGAAATCTTTTAGATATCTTGTTTGCTAGAATGTTTTTAAAGTCCAATTTTTAATAATAAAATAGCGAAAATTGAAGATATTTTATTCTGCGGTTTGGAAAAAAAAAAAAGAATGCCAAACGTGTACGTATGTACCTAGAACACACTGTTGGGCCATGAAATTTCTCAAGACGTACGTACTGTCCTCAGTCTCTACGTCACTAGCTCGAGACGCATTGACATGGCGCTATGTACATGCGTGCGTACGTATATACGACGTGATATATGGCACCATACAGACATACGTACGTATGTAGTGGTGACAAATGTACACGTGGCACACGGGTGGGACACACGCGTACCTCTCCATGGCGACGCATGCATTGCTGGCTCCCGTGGCTGCAGGCTGCAGCATGCAGGCACTACCTGGCTATAGCTAGCTAGGCCTCCAAATTAACTGAAACCTTCGCCGTTTTGGAAGTAGAATATGTATGCATACTAGTTGAGTAGACGGGCCTGTGGCCCGTCGACACCAAGTTTAAGTTTAGTGAAGAGCAAAACATAAAAAATCTTTACAACCATGAATACAATCTATGTGAACAGTAAAGTCTATGAAGGCAGATTATTTGAATCAATAAACAAAGACATAAAGTCAATATGGCTGAGTCTAGCAAACAGAAGAAAGATATGAATAGCTCAATATAACAAAGACATGAAGTCGATATGGTTAAGTTTAACAAACAGGGAGATATATGAATAGCTCAATATGTCGCGGTGAGAAAGCCGCGTAACATTGAATCCGTTAGTCATTTGGCAGGCGTATTAATGTTTTTTTAAGGTAACGTAGCAGCCCATAGGCAGTCCTTTTTGTTGAGCGAATATGAGTTGTAGATAAGAGCATAACGTTTTTGAGCAGCCCATATGGAGTTGGGGCGACAGCAGGAAATGGGCTGCGTTGGGCGAGACTGGCCGATTCCGCTCACAGAACAGCGGTGCGATAGCGGATGGCTTGCCGACCACCCAGTAGCTTCAGAAGGAAGGCACATCACGGCATAAAGGACACGTCGACAGAGGAGCGATGATTTATCTAGCATTCTTGCTATAAATGAAACTGCAAAGGAAAAAACATAACCTAACATTTGTAAAGATGGGAGACATTAAAAATAAGCAAGTGTTGTTGATAGCATCGAAGTGAATGATGGTAATCATTAACACTCAAGCTCCATATGAGCAAAACAAAGAAATATATAAATACACCAAAACATATATATCGAAACCGGCATACCCTAAAGATATGACAAATGGCACCATGTTGTGGAAGGCTTCGAATGGATGGTCACGCTGGTAAGCATCCCTCTCTTCTTGTGGAGGTTCCAGTCTAACAGGCTGACAGGTTCGTTATTTATAGAGAAGTTAGTGTGAATGAAAAGGAATATATAATACAAAAGCATATTTTACTTGGAAATATTATAGCAATAAAATGGAATATTATTTGTGACAAAAAAAGTGAGTTACCTCAAATTTTTCCTTTTCAGTAAAGGGCTTCAAAACCGCGTTCAATCGAAATGGATTCTCTCAATTCTGGACGATAGCATTAGCAAGAATAATAAAACTAATTGGCAAGGGGATCATTCAGCAGAAATAAAGCCTAACACAGTGCCACCATAGCATAAGGGGTAAATCATCTATGGATAAACAATAAGACAGCAAGAGTAAGTCTATGGCTACTAAAAGAATCATAGAACTTTTATGTAGCGCAAGACGTCTAACAATACTTGAGAGAAAAGATATTTCCGCAGAAGTCGTTGCAACATTTTTAAAATTGACCTTGCAACATTTTTATACGAAGTGCTATTGCCACATTGCAACAGAAACCATCATCGACAGCATGTGCAAATATGTAAGCTTGTCATGCTAACACTAACCCTGGATAATTGGATTGCAAAAAAGAGGATTTACAGATGCACAGTGTGCATTGTGTTCTGTACCTCAATGGCAACCAAAAATACAGGCATCGACATCAGGTTAGAACGATATAGAGGAAAATGTATGACCATTCAGTAACTAATTTAGATTGTAATTTAGGTAATCAAACAGATTGCACTAACTTTTTTTTAGTAAATCAATCTATGCAAAAAAATTGCTCATAACAATAAGATAGAAAGCATAAACATCATGCCATTTTTTTCTCTATACAACTAATTGGTAATATGTTGCATTGAACAAACTGGCTTACGGTGGCCCAAACCGTTCCAAATCAACCTTAAGTTCAATTTGAAAAGGACAACATGCATGAAGGCCAATTAACTACTCTGATAAGTTCAATTTGAAAAGGATAGTATGCATGAAAGCCAATTAATTGGTGTGTAGTAACAACAGGTAGCTCTTGCCAATCAATTGCACCACAAAAAAGGATTTACAGATGTATTGTGTCCATAACTATTTGTACCTCAATAGCAACAAAGATGGCATCATGATCATGAGTCTAGGATGGTACAGAGGAAAATGGATTGCCATTAATATTCAGTAAATAATTTAAACCGTAATGCAAATTATCAGAAAGTTTTCGGTAGTGTTTTTAGTATCAATCTATGACCAAAGCAGGTGATGAGAATAAGGTAGAATGCATAAACAATAGCCTAATCCTTTTCCTCTGTTCAACTAATTGGCAATATGCTATAGTAAACAAATTGTCTTACAGTGATACACCGGTCCAAATCAACCTCAACTAACAAAAGCTCAACCTAAAAAGAATAATATGACTTAAGGCGAATCAATTGGCATATATGAGTAACAGCTACCTTTTTCATTAGTTATAGAATGATGCTGCCTGAGTGAATTCGAACCACCATAAATCAGGCAGCAATACAAACCAATTCGCATAAGTTTCAAGAATGTAGCTACATTTGAAAGCGAAAAAACCATAGTTTTATATGTTAACATACCTTAATCATGGGCAATAAGAATCGCATGTGACATTTCCCGAATCTGGGATGGCTAAGAAAGGAGCATCAATTCTCACACAATTATAATGGTACACCAGCTCAAGAGCATCTGAATATCACGTTCTGCTGGGTTACCACTTATCAAAATGCACAACCTTATTAACATCCTCTTATCTGCAAAAAAAAATATAGAGGTAAGCAGGTCATAGCCGAAAGAAAATATGTATTTTACAAAGCATCATAAATGACTCATGCAAGAAACACCTAAGATTAAACACTAAAACAACAGGATGCGATATACTTATTGAAACAGCAGGAAATATACATACCTACTGAAACAGCAGGAAATATACATATATATATAATCTAGATGTGATCGGCGGTAGTTCATTTTAACTTCCCAATTTAAAAGAATAAACGAAAAACTAAAGCACTGCAAGTAAATAGAAGCGGTGAAAGGTATCAGATACCACTGTAACATGTGAATTCCAAATTGCATTCATAAGATATGCTGCCCAAGATATGATTCTCAGTAGGCCATCCTAAATATACCGTTGTATTTGTTAATAAATCATATGGTCAGATCGAAGTCTTTATGGAACAAACAGCAAGCCCTCAATAGGTAATACACACAAAATGCATTTGAGCCATTGCTGTAGCATGAACAAATTTATCCAACGAAACGAAGCTATTCACTGCACAAAGGATAAAACCGTGACAGTGTCATCCTGGGGAAAGAATGGCAATGAAGCAACACAACAGTAAGTGAGTTGTAGAATACAGTGCATATCTGTGAATGGGTAGCTTATATGCTGTACATAACATTATGCCATCTTCTAAATACATACAAAGGAAGATAGTAGAAATCCTATTAATTCGGAAGGCACAGGCAGTTCAGGTTAATATAAGAGATATATAATACGTACATCAATTGTAACCTTGACGAAACCACACATCAAGTGTATGCAAAGAATAAATATGTATGACCACACACCGCTGAACTGAATGTAAATCATCGTTAAGAGAACCTTGAACGATGGCAAAGCAAGGGCAGAATGTAATCAATTAATCGAGCTCACAATGGAAGAAATATGCCCAACGAATTCAGCAGGAACACACATCTGCTAAAAAACCTGTGCGCTCAATGCAATCACCTGGCATTTGGAGCTTCTTCGTCAGCCTGGCGCAGAGCACATACCCCGGCCCGATGGCACTGACGTGCTGGGTTGGCCAGGAACCACCGCAGTGGAAGAGGAGGCCTCAGGTGGGGAGCAGATGCGGTAGCGGCGGCGGCGGCTTGAGATGGGGAGAAGGGGCACAGCATGCGGACCGGCCGGAAGGACGATGTGGCGGTGAGATTGCGGATGCGGGGAGCCTGCGGCGGCGACGGTCGGGAGGCAACGAAGAGGAGCAAACCATGGGCTCCCTCCCTACCCGCCGAGGCGATGGATGTGAGATAGAGGAGGAGCAGGGATGTAGTTTGACCGAACGGAGAAGCACAGTATGGAAATCAAGAACTCAATAACATAACTCCAAAAAATTGTAAATCGAAAACCCTAGGGTTCTAAATCGGGCCAAATCGAAGCGGATGTCGTACCTTGTGTTGCTGATGCTCCCTTCTGTAGGTGGTCCGAAAGCTCGCCGTCATCACCATGTTCAAGCCAGTCGCCGTTGGCGGGTAGGGGGGCGGCGGCGGCGAGCAATGTGGGAGGAGCAGAAGCGGCAGAGTGGGAGAGGGGAGCGGCGGTCAGCGTGGAAAGAGGGAGAGGAGCGACGTCTACTCGCCGGCGCTGAGCAGTGGCCATGGCGGAGACGACAACGTCGTCGCAGGGTAGGGTTTGGAGGCGACGGCGTGGAGGGGGAGGGGTGGAGGGCGGAAGCGACAGGAGGGAGCGAGAGCATGGGCCGAGAAACGGGAGGAGGCGGCGGGCGTCAGGGTGCGTGGGTTCTGGGGAGCGATCGAGCCGAGGTGGAGGCAGGCAAACCCTAAGCACGCAGGCCACCGGTGAATTGCACCCATCCGTAGCCGATCGGACGGCAAGCAACAAACGGGCCGACGTGGCTGGGAAAATCGCGGGGGAGGCCTGCAAAGCGCCACGTGGCAGCGAGGGGGCACCTCAACCCGTGCTTGTACTATAGATGATGATGCGAGCATATGCGATTATAAAAAGCATCACTACAGAAAAGTGCATCGTTCTAATTAAACGGTTCAAGCCGTTTACCATATCTAGGAAACCGTCCACCCAAAGAATGGCCGACGACACTGCTCTGTCGACCAAAAAAAATGATCTACGGTAATGCCGCGCCATCGACTATTTCTAGAGTAACGGCCAAATCCCTACGTCTACTTTTGGTCGACGTCCGCTTGTTAGCCGTCGACCGCGCTTTGGTAGCCAGAGGAGAGGAAGTGTTTTTGTTCAAACCTAAAGGGCGTCGCCCCTTTTTGAGCTTGGTACGCGGGAGGCTATGGTCGACGGTTATGTTTACGGCCGACGATCATACGCGGGCCCCATATGTCACAGCGTGCGCGCCGTTAGCATTAGAGTCACAGTTCAAATGTGATAGATAGCTTTCCGTTAGCTGTCGACCATTTTGTGTGATGGTTCTAGTGGTGGACTCTTTTCCAGGTTTATGATAGACGGCCGTGTTGTTGGCTGTCGATCATGTGTGTTATGGTAGACAGCTTAGGATTGGTTGTCTACCCTATATTTGGAATTCGAAGATAAAAGATTTTCTTGTAGGGCATGATCGATCTTTTGCACCCTTATTCTACTTTAATTTGTTTCTTGACAGATCATTTTAACTTGTTTCTACATGGCAAAATCAAGAGATGGTGGCGTGCACGTACGTGATGTTCACAATCGAGTGCATATCGTATTTGTACATACGCGTGACATGCATTGCGCATTTTGCAAGTCGACACAGATAAAATAAAGACTCTTTTGACAATAAGAAAATCAAGACTAGGTCGGAACCAAACTGAAGAGGACAGAGAGATGGACGGTTCATCGTTCATGACGCCACAAATCTAACGCAGAGAGTCTCGATCTCGACGTTCCTTACATTGTATCGATCCTTGTAAGTCTTCTGAGGAGGACCGGATACATCAGAAATGAAAATCCACATATATACGGCATCTAGAATATGGTTCATCAGAATGACAAATTATTGGGCATTTTCTTTCAAATAATTCCTTTCTACAGGGCATTAATTTTCAGAGAAATATATTGGCCTACGCTTGGAGGTGGAGCACATGGCTATGTCCTTTGGTTATTTTTAAAGGAAAAAGCTTATAATTGTTCACTCAACTATGTCCCGTCAATAATTTTGGTCTCTAAACTAGAATATCAGGTAAAGAGTGGTCCTTCAACTTTTAAAACCGGGCTGAAATGGCCCTTGACCGGTCAACTTGGTGGTTTTGTAGATTTTTCGTTGATATGGCATGATTATGTTGATGTGGTAGTCATGTGGTGGTGATATGACTGATCTAGGTAACAGCCATGTCATTGCCACATCAACAAAACTACCAAGTTGACATGTCAAGGGATCATTTTAGTTTGGTTTTGATATCCGGAGGATCACACTTGATTGGTATTTCAGTTTAGGAATCAAAATGATTCACAGATAGTTGAGGGATCAATTAGGTTTTTTTTTTTTTGGAAAAAAAGCACCTTCTTTACTAATGGAGTATAATATATTAGTGCACTGGTTGCACTAGAAGCCATTCTTGGACCTATACAGGATGTTAGTCATGCACCGAGATGTTTATATAGTCACCGCTTTCTCTCTCATGGTTTTTCACCAAAAATTCCTTTAAATCTTAAATATCTTAAATATACAATCATGCGTTTAGGTGCTCCCTGGGTGCCACGTCACGCATCTTCCTCCCCCCTTGCGGGCCGCGTCACCCCGAAATCGCGCGGCCGTCCGATTCCGCCCGACCGGCTAGGATGATCCGCCAGCGAGACGAGTTTGCAAAAAAAACCCCAGACTTTTCGTTTATCAGCCCGCGGTCCGCGTGACCCTACCGATGCCTACCCCGTCGCCTGTGCGCCCTCCCTCCCCGCCGCCTCTCATTCCTCACGCTCCTCCTTCGGTTGCTCTCCCCTCGGTCCCCTCGGTCCCCTCGCCTTCCCCACCGCGCGCATCGCCGTCGTCGGTGGCCTGTTCCCCGCCGCCGGGGTGTGCTCGCCGGCCTTCGCCTCTTCCCCGACGCGGGCCCCTTGGGGGGTCCCCTGCCTTCTGTTCGACGTCGTCCCCGCCGTCGGAGTTGGCCGACCCGCCGGTCGGCGCCGTTCGCCCCGAATCGCCGCCACTCCTGTTCCTCCCACTGCCGCCTCCATCGGCGACGGACCGTCCGTGCCCCTGCTCCCCCCGCCGCCGTCTCCGCCTCTCCCTCTGAGCACAAGGTCGCCCTCCTTCACTGCATCTCTCTCTCTCTCTCTCTCTCGGCTCGCTTCCGCCTCCGCCTCCCCCCGCCTCTCCCCTTCTCCCCCCTCCTCGCCTCCGCCCCGCCCCGCGTCTGCGGACGCCGTTGAGGAGCCCAGATCCGCCGCCCATGGGAAGCCCTCGCTCGCGCCCTGGGCTACTTGCTGGATGGCGAGCACCGGAGAGGCCAGATCCGCTGAGGTAGGTCTCTGGCCCGCGCATCACGGCGTCCATAGCGCCTCCTCTCCTCCCTTCCCATGTGCCTCCTCCTCTCCCCCTTCCCTGTAGTTGTCGTTCCTTCTCCCCATGCCTCTGCCGCTGCCGCCTCCCCCGACGTCGCCTCCATTCCCCTGGCGCCGCCTGTTCAACTGGTGCCGTTGTTGCTTCCCCAAGGACGGCGCCACCTGGTCTCATCTTCCCTCTCCGCTGACGGAGCTGCGAAACAGTACTGTCACAGCAACGACCTTGCCCCCTTCAGGGTGGAGGTTGTCTTCTCTTGCTCCAATTTGTGTGGGTTATTGTAAAAGAATTTTTACTGTTGTGCAATTGCTATTTGAATTTCTTTGTGTGCCGCCTATGCATTGGATTTAGCTAGGTTATTTGATTTCCTCTAGGTTATGATGTTTCAAAGTATGTTCATTTCTCTTGGCGTTTAGTTTAGTTTTGATCAACTATGAGAGGAACAGCCTTAACGAATCCAGATCTAGCAGAGCTCGAATCGATTGGCAGAGAAGATGCTATTGGCTGGAGCTTTAACAGATGCGGCCTGTTTGTAGGTTTCATAGATTACTGTTAGTTCAGGCTTCTAGCGCTGCTTATTAGCCACATGATGGTGTTTTTATTCATGTAGTATTTTATAATCTGATTGGTAAACTGTTGATGTGAGAGCTTATATGACCCTGGTATGGTTTAGTGATGCTGTAATGTATATATGGTACTATTGCTATGTCCCAATATTCAATAGAAATCCAATTTAGATGTGTACTGCAATCACCAGGTTGATTGAAGCGCTAAGTAAGAAAGTAATTCTCTGTCCGTTCTCAGGTGTAGCTTTTGGTTGGTTACCTCGGGTTAGTATGCCTCTATAGATTTACAGTTGTCACACAATTTTCACAGCCTATATAGCTGCAAGCTTTTATAGATTTACAGCATGTTAGTCAATTTCCATTATCTATATGAATGCACCGCTTAATTATTCAAAGATTTAA
>SPJY01025704.1:1264460-1301845 GCA_005191435.1 Raddia distichophylla | reverse complement strand
GGAGGAGCGGCGGCGGCCTGGCGCGACAGGGGTGGGAGGAGCCACTGGGGGAAGGGCGGCGGGCTGCCCAGGGAGGAGCTGCCGCATGCTGGCGCGAGAGGGGCAGGAGGAGCTGCACGGGGAGGGAGGACGGGCGGCTCCGCGAGGGGGGCGGGAGGAGCCGCGGGGAAGGGGCGGCTGGAAAGAAGCCATCACAGCGACAAAGGAGGTAGCGGCGGCGACAGCTTGAGATGGGGAGAAGAGGCCAAGAGGGCGCAACTGGCACTGGCTTGATGAGGTAGGGATCATGAATAGGCGCCCTGAACCCTAAACGTGAGTACGGAGGGACGGCGGGTTAAATACAGAAAAGACGAAGGACGCTTTTAAGAAAATGTCTAGACGGGTCTACTCGCCGCTGGATCGACCCCACTACCCGATATTGGAAACAAATGGGGCGACGTGACCTATGCGGGGGCAGGAAAGCGCCATGTGGTGAGGTGGAGAGGGCATAGCCTGGGGCAGTTCGGCTTTGTACCATTAGATGATGCATATACAATTAGAAAAAACATGATCGACCTTTCACCCTTATTCTACTTTAATTTTTTTTGACAGATCAGTTTAACTTGTTTCTACGTACGTACATGCATGGCAAAATCAAGAGACGGTGGCGTACGTACGTACGTGATGTTCACAATCGAGAGCGTGCACCATGCACGCGCGTGATCTCGTCAATTTTGTGTTCTCTAAAGACTAAAAAGCTAGGCATGCTCGCGTATGTACCGGCCGGGGCATTCGTATCATCGTATGTGTACTGCGTGCGCGCGCACACAACGTACGTATTTGTACATATACGCGTGACATGCATGGCGCATTTTGCATGTCGACACAGATAAAATCAAGACTCTTTTGACAATAGGAAAATCAAGACTAGGTCGGAACCAAACTGAAGAGGGCAGAGAGATGGACGGTTCATCGTTCATGCATGACGCCAGCCACAAATATAACGTAGAGAGTTTCGATCTCGACGTTGATCCTAGCTTAATCACCTCTAGTATCCTTAAGTCTTCTGAGGATGATACATCAGAAATGCAAATCCACATGTATACGGCGTCTAGAATATGGTTCATCAGAATGACAAATTATGGGCATTTTCTTTCAAATAATTCCTTTTTTACAGGGCATTAATTTTCAGAGAAATATATTGGCCTACGCTTGGAGGTGGTGCATGGCTATGTCCTTCGGTTATTATTTAAAGAAAACAAGCTTACAATTGTTCCTTCGACTATGTTCCGTCACTAATTTTGAGTGATCCTTCAACTTTCAAAACCGGGATGAAATGGCCCTTGACCGGTCAACTTGATGGTTTTGTTGATTTTTCGTTGATATGACATGATTTTGTTGATGTGGTAGTCATGTGGTCAGGGGCGTAGCTACAGGGTAGTCCAGGTGGGCCCGGGACTACCCTGTAATTTGGCCCAGAGAGACCCCCCATCCCAAGCATATTTGGCCCAATGAGGCCCAAAAGCCAGCTGCCCAGGTGCCCAGCTCCTCTGCTGATCTGCTCGTGCCTCCTGCCTCGTGCCCTCCTCGGCTCCTCCCGATCCCGCCGCCAGCCCGCCACGGCGCCACCCCCATCGCCGCCTCGCCCCCTCCGGCCCCCTTCGCGCCCGTGAGCTCGCCGGCTCGCCTCGGCGCCGCCTCACCCCCTACAAAATCTTGGTGAGCTCTCTACTAGGCTTGTTGGAACAAACAAGCATGTTCTTTATGATTTGGTGTATTTGCTTCTCAAATTGGTTTTGATCCTACCGGTGGCGACAGCAAGTGTTGAAAGAGTATTTTCTGCAATGGGTTTTGTGAAGCAAAAGTTGAGGAACAGTATGTGTGACCAATTATTGAGTGATTGCTTAGTTACATTTATCGAGCGAGACATCTTCACTAACATTAGTGAGGATGACATAATTAAGACTTTTATGGCTATGAGAAGGCGTAGATTAGAGTAGTAGCATTGTACTATTGTAATATGTTATTTATGCAAGTTCTTTCCATTATCGAACTATGTAAGACCTTTAATATTTGCATTATCTATATTGCAAACTTTTACGATAATATTGCCTTATTTCATATTTATGTAATACTTTTACGGTGCTATGAAAATTCGGACTGTGACTACCCAGCAAAAAATTCCTGGCTACGCCACTACATGTGGTGGTGATATATAACTGATCTTGGTAACAACCATGTCATTGTCACATCAACAAAACTACCAAGTTGACCTGTCAAGTGACCATTTCAGTCTGGTTTTGATATGTGAAGGACCACACTTGCTCGGTATTTCAGTTTCGTAATCAAAATGATTCACAGACTATAGTTGAGGGACCACTTAGTTTTTTTAAACAAAAGGTTTTTTTTGGAAAAAAAGAGCACCTTCTTTACTAATTATAATATACTAGCAAATATGTCTGTGCGTTGCAACGGAAGAAAAAAAAATTCACGCACGCCTCTAGCTTCTAAGTATGGCACAAGACCCTAACCCCATAAGCATGCTTCCATTCTAATTAGAAAATCAAGTTATAAAGGAGTTCGGACATGCACACCGTACCAGGGACATGGCGCCATGGGTGTAGTAACAAATCAACTTATGATATATTGCTATCAAATATTCTCCGCTCGGCGTGGTGACGGGAACGGGAGGGCCCGACGACATGGGCTTGGGTGCCAAGCGGCGGGGGTCGGCGCGGTCGTGCGGGTTGGCGCGGAGGAGGCGAGGCGCTGTCCTGGATGACCGGTGAGGCTGCACAGAGGAAAGGCATGGTGGCCTGGCTTGCAGAGACCGACGGCAGGGGCAGGGACGATTCTTCAGGTTGATTCACGGTGAGATTATATTTTTAAGATTGATTGATTTTGGGGGTTGGGTTATGGGATTGCAGGTTGGGGATTGCGATTCGTATCTATATCTAAATCTAAACTACTCTATAATTTAGCAGTTGGCCTAGATCTAACTACAGATCACATCCGTTTATTCCATTGTCTCTTGACTTGATACATATAGACCACAGATTCTTGACTCGATACGTATAGACCACAGACTCTTGCCCATAACTCGATATGTATAGACCACAGACTCTTGCCCATCTAATCTAAACTACTTTATAATTGAGCAGTTGGCCAAGATCCAACTACAGATCACATCCGTCTATTCCCTTGTGCACGCTTGCTAGTATGTAATAGGTTGGGGGTTGGGTTATATTCGGTTGTGATTAGATTAGATTAGATTAGAATTAGAAATTTGTTGTGATGTTGTGATTAGATTTCTATCTTCTATATATACTCCCACGGACTCACTTGTGACTCCTCCATCATGGACGAACGGAAGAAGACGGAAGAAAAAGAAAGAAAAAACCCACCTTGATTTGTTATTAGGTACTCCCTCCGTTTTTTTTTTATTTGACGCATTTGAGTTTTTATCACGACTTTGACCATTCGTCTTATTCAAAAATTTAGTGCAAAGATGTAAAAGAATAAGACATATTCAAAGTATCTCTATTGATAAAACAAACCACAACAAAATAAATGATATTTGCAAAACTAATTTGAATAAGACGAATGGTCAAAGACGTATCGAAAAGTCAAAGGCGTCAAATAAAAAAAAACAGAGGCAGTATAAATTAGTGCACTGGTTGCGCTAGAAGCCATTCTTGGACCTATACAGGACGTTAGTCATGCATGCACCGAGATGCTTATATAATAGAGACACCGCTTTCTCTCACATGGTCTTTCACCAAAAATTCCTTTAAATTATCAATACAAAGTGATCATGTTGTTCTTCTTTGATCTCCTTTACCGCCTCGGCCGGTCGAGCCAGTCACACGCATGCAGGATTAGAAGCCGCTGTTGGCTATCGATCCCTGCGCTGCGTCCACCGGCCGCCAGTATTCGAACGTAGTTTTAGGAAAACAATGATTAATGTAAGCATATGTAATGTTTCTATCTAAAAACAATGATTAATGTAAGCATATGTATATAAGTTTTTTTCAAGATAAATTAACTAAAATTTCACTCTAAAACTAAGTGAAAAAATAGCGTAGACAAACTGAAAAACTGTCACCAATCAAGACCGATTGGAAAAAATAATATCATCTACCTTTTTTTGAGACAAAATATCATCTACCTAAAACTTTAAAAACAGGCGACTGCTATGGAGCAAAACCATAATTATTAGTTTATATTTCTCCGTTATGAAATAGCAGTTATTTTAGGTTTGTCCTAGTTTTAAAACTTTATATATATGGAACTTTCAAACTATTTACACTGAGAACATAAAAATTGTTTAGAGATAGATTCGTCCTGAAAAAAACTTTCATAATATTTTTTTTTATGTATTAAAAATAAATTTTTGAAAAGTTTTTATGGTCGAAGTTTTATTTTAAATACTTTTTCAATGTTCAAAACGACCGCTTACTTTATAATAGAGGGTGTATCATTATAATAGAGGGTGTATCAACGTGTGTTCAACGCTAATTAATCGTGACCATGCTGTGCATACGTCCCTGGCCACGCGCGCGGTGCACACGCACGCCCAGTCGAACTGTCCGGCAGTGCCTGCCATGTGGGCCCCCCCAAGTCGCACCGACCCCACCGGAGCCCGCGTCGCGCGCCGCGGGCGTGCGTCCTCCTCTCCTCCCCCACCTGCCATTGCGCTGCACGCGCCGCGCACGTGTGGTACGACATGCAGAGGCATCCAGCCCACCAGGTCATGCATGGCGCAACACGGCGCCGCGCATGCTTTTTTTTTTTTTTTTTTTTGCAATTATGCATATAGGATAATTTAACCTTATTTGACTGGAGTATTTATTTTCTCTATGTGATTTCAGCATAGCTCCAGCGACGTGGAAAAATTCATTATGCGCACTAGAGGGGAGAGGTGTAATACATATCCATCTGTAATCTCATCAGCAAAAATAGAGCGATGGGGAGATATTTAATTTAGCATATCTCTAGTGACATTAAAAAAATAATAAATACGTTATCCACAGAGATATACATATCCCTCTATATTATTTTTTTGTACTATAGCTTCTGTGTGGTAATTCAACAATTCAATTTACCTCTTAGAGCATGTACAATTGTTGAGATAACAACTTGTCGGTGTATTTCAGCCGGTAGTTTTTTTAGGAAATTAATCTGGTGTCTGGCAGTTGGGGTTTGCGTAGTTAGATCACCTCTCCTTTCTTCACGTGAACAGAACAAGAATGTTCAAAAACACACCGGGATTACATAGTTTTAGGCCTTTAGGGTGGATAACAGCCCTAGTCCTGCTTGGCTTGCTACTTGTGTACGCTGTGGTTCAACCGAGGGACCCCTTGCAAACGCACCCCATAGCCTTATATATGCACCGAGGCTGGTTTGGGTAAAGGAAAAATAAAAATACATTTATTGGTCCGCGCCGCCGTCCCTCCTGTCCACGCTCTGACAGAGGGATAAGTTGGATGGGACATGGCAACCCGCCTATCCTGAGCGCCTTACTGCCGCGCCATAACTCGTGTGAATAGGACAGCTACAGTGTAGCTTACGCCACTAGCGAGACAGGGACAATCATGCCGTCAAACGCCCCCACGCCCCATCGGACCTGTTTCGTCACATTAAATGGCCTGTACGTAGTAGGCATGCCATGGGGAAGTCCTTAGCGAGGAAGCTCCCTCACACCTTTGTCTTGTATTTCTGACAGCAGGGCCCATGCACCCTCCATTCCGCACGCGCGAGTGCTCGCCCACCTGCTTGCCGGGCTGGGCCCATGCACCCTCCATTCCGCACGCGCGAGTGCTCGCCCGCCTGCTTGCCGGGCCGCCACACGTTTCTAGTCGCCCGGCCCCTGGGGTCTGGTCACCCACCTGCTCGCTAGGCTGCCACGCGTTCTGGTCGCCCGGCGTATGGGGCCTGGTCGCCCACCTACCCGTCGGGCCGCCACCCATCCTGCTCGCCACCTGGTATCGTGATCTGCGTACCCTTATGCTCAGGTTGGGTAACTTAAGCTCCACACGCTTTTCTTACAAACCTGTCATGGGTCCCACCTGACAGCGACGGAGAGGGCACCCTGCAGGTGTTGTACACACAGACGCAACTATTTTTAATTATTGTCATATCACTTATAGACAGTACTAGAGACAACGTAGACATGCTCTCTCTTGGTTGAAAAATCGCTGGGCGGTTAAATTGACGTCTACACTTTATATATGTATTTCGACGTCTTATGCACACGTACATTATGGGATAAATAAGTAACTAGTCGATTGAATGAATGGAACAAACATGCATTAGAATAGTTGGAGTATGACTTGAAGTACGTGTATGATTTTTTTCAGAATTTTTCATGACTTTTGCTAGTTGGTTTGCACGGCGTTTGCACGGGAACCCCGTTTGCACAGGATACGTTCTCATTAAATTGACGTCTATACTTTATATATGTATTTCGACGTATTATGCACACGTACATTATGGGATAAATAAGTAACTAGTCGATTGAATCAATGGAACAAACATTCATTAGAATAGTTTAGTTGAGCGTATCTTAAAAAGTAGAAGTAGATATCACTCTCTCTTTTCTTCCAATATATCGTCGGATCATTCACCAGGTCGGCAGGTCGCTATGGAACCTTTGTGTTGATGATAGAACTCCGATCGGCCGGTTAAATCTCTTTGTGAAAAAACAATAATTTCAAGCGAAGTTAATTTGCACGAACATCGGATCTAGAGAGACGGCCGGCCGGCTGTGTATACAAATGAGTTATGATCTATGCGTGTACCACTTACAAAATGAGATCGATCTAGAAAGTACAAGCCCCAGTTCATGATGTTCATTATTGTTTAGTACGTACGTATGACGAATTGATGTGAGGTACCTCGCCTTGATGGATGGCATAATTTTGTATGTGTGAAGTTTGTCAGACGACATGAATATGATCGATCGACAAGATATATACATGCAGTTAATGAAAGTACTGCTCGATCTCGACCCTTTTCATCTTATGAAGCTTACGTACGTTAAGCCCATGCTGGGACGATCGAAGAACCCTTTTCAAATATGAAGATAAATTAATAAACTTGGAGACATGGGCTAGATAATATACCACAAAAGGATATATGCGATCGATTATATTATGTGCTCTTACAATCATAAGCGAAATCTGATTTGTGCGGATGTTTGTTTAAGCATATTTACTATATTTGACTGTATATATGTCGCATTAAAAAATTGTACATAAAAATAGATATTATTTATGACTTTTTCCTTGTGATTCTCCTTTCCTCATCGTAGGCGATAGTGAGCTAATATTCATGATCCGGCTCAATGGTGTTGTTATCATGTTATGTGGTTGTGGTGGCAGTGGCACCATAGATATATTACTTACGATTTTCTTCTTGTGATTGTTGTTCTTTCCTCATCGCAGGCGATGGTGTGCTAATATTCATGATCTTAGCTAGGGTTCAATGGTGATAATATGTGGTTGTGGTGGCACCAATGATATGTTACACGCATATGTCTAATTTTTTTTTTTGAGCAAACATATGTCTAAAATTTCATGTAATGTTGATTTTTTACCACATGTACATGATTCCCCTTGCATCATTGCCAGTATGGCGAGTTATGATTCATAATCCAAGGACTGGAGTGTGAGCATGAGGTAGTAACGGTGCAACCGACAGGAATGCCCAACTGATGAGAGGCCAGACAATGACGGAAGGGGTGGGAAATATTGAGGTTGTATATCTATGGCGCCACTAGAGATGGAAAAGAAGGCAAACAATCTTGGAAAGATGAGTGGACAAAGTGAGGGGCAACCCTAGCACCTAGAGAGATGCAGTAGATGCTATATGTATATATAGAAGGAAATCGACATGAATAGATAAATAAACTCGGATGGAGTGACAATCGATGATGGTTGGTGGCGGGGTGAGGAGGGGATTAGGGTTTGGGAGATTTTGGAAAAAGAATATATGGGTTACCGGCAAGCGGGACGACGACGGGAGAGGGTGGGACCGACGACGCGGGAGAGAGGGAAGGTCCGCCAAACTGCCGACACCTCTTGCCTCCAACCAACGCTGACGCCGGACTACCCTCTTCTCCACCACCTGTTGCCTGGCCGTTGTCCCCTGCACCGCCTGCTCCCAGATATGTGATTCCCTGGTGCAAAGCACCTTCGACGCTGTCTTTTGGGCCATAGCATGATGTTGTTCGTGGGAGGAAGATGACTATGCAGTAGCGAAGTGAGTTCTGCCAAGCTAGCTGATTGAGCTTGGCGACAAGAAGCATAGTATGTAGATGGCGTGGGCCGGTGACATCTTGCTCCTTTGAGGAGCACAGTGAGATTAGGTCACGCGCGACTCAATGTGTAGGAGCTCAATCACTTGAAGTTGAGAGAGAAACAGGGACATAGAGAAGTTTAATATGGTTGTTTTTAATCTCCTATATTGATCCATCTTCTTTTTTCATTTATTAGATCAATTACTTCACATATAATTTAATCCACATATATTTATTCATGTACACATGTGAGGATTGATAGAGATTAATTGAATTGATTTATTGCCATTCCCTGTAATTAAAAATACCTTTCGGTGTCGTTCTCTATTGCATATAAATCAAATATATCTTGCACCTTGATGTTTAAGAACTGGCATTGATCCTTTATCATTGCCATGTTTTAGCAAACCAGTAGTGATGAGGCGGTATGGAAGTGGTGTTTTATAGTAGGTAAGGCTGTCAACTTTATGCTTTTAGTGTCCAACGGCTAGTTTTTTGGGTTTAAGGTGTTTATACCCCCCCTCTAGCATGTTGGGCAGTTGGGGTTGGGTTTTTTGCTCATCCTTGAGGTATTTGAATGGGAAATGAACCAGGAATACTCTTATGCATTAAGAGTAGTCTAGAAAATTATTAGAGTGTGGGAGAGCATCATCTTGATTAAATTAGATAAAACCCTAGCGACAGGAGTGAGTGATCAGACGGTGTACTCGTGTGTATCACTCTTGTGTTTTGATCCGGTGCGATCAATGGGTTTAAAACTCGTTACTTTTTAGTTCTTCTTGCCCATACCTAGACGGCGTTGGTGGCGTATGGTGGCGTAGTTAGGGCATGTACAATGCTCCACCTCAGCTATCTATAAGCTGTCTATTAGAAGTGCCACATCATATTTTTACTGACCTGTACAATAGTTAATGAGGAGAGAGACTATAGCCAGCGCTTAGCCAAGCGACAGCGCTAGCCGCATGCAGCATCGCGCAGAGGCGGGACGGCGTGCAGGCAGAGCACAGCATGCAGCGGCAAAGCACAGAAGCATGCTATTCTATATTTTATTTTTGCTCGTAATAACTTCGTATAGCATACATTATACGAAGTTATACGAGAAGTTTGTCAACTAGACCACACTTGCCATATAAATTTCAAAAAATTAAAATTTTTATTTTTAATTTTTTATGATTTATGATTTGTTTTAAATTTTTTAAATTTTCGTTTTTAAATTTATAACTACTCGATCACAAGAGTTTTTAAACTCTATGCAACTATTTTAAATGACTCAACCCACTGTATACACTGTCTATATAGTTGTCTATAGGTGATATGGCAATGCTTTAGAGACAGCAGTTGTCTCTAGCACTGTACATGCAAAGGGTGCGTCTGTAGCGCAGAGTGCTGAGCGCACGCATGTGTGGCTTGCTGCATGCGGCTCCTGCCCCTCGTGCGGCGGCCTTTCAGATCCAGTCTGACCAGTCGATCAGTCCGCAGACTGCACTGGGGAACACAGGTTGACCGAGGAAGTGTTTCGGAGCACACATTCTTGTTGGAACCAAGCAAGAGCAGATCATAGATATGTATGGATGGCAGAACATAAGGGTTGCTTTCATTGTCACTGGAGCCTGGAACATGTTACATGCTACTGCACCAACCTACCCTCTCTCTCTCCCCCACTGCTGCTGCAGTGAGTTACATACCCATACACATGAACATATATATAGCACAGATCAAGGGATTCAAGAAGCTCTGCAAGAGGTAGGCATGCATCCAGGGAGACAAACTGAGGTACATTACATATGTAAAGGCCGATAAGAACGAGTTGATGCATGATGACGCGACAAAACAAAGCTGATTTTTTTTTTGTATGGATGATATGGAGTAATTATACATCTGATTTGGCTTACTCTAAGGTAACCAGCACCGCACACTACTAGCTAATTACACCAGGTTATTGATATTACTGGTGCTGGGAATGGATCAGATCACTCTCGATCTCCGCCGCAACTGCGAGAACCCGAGGTTGCCATGGTGACTGCTATCAGATATGTAATTATGTATGGCATTGCACGCCGGGTGTCAGTGCCACCCGCCTTCTTCAGCCGCGAGGATCGCGTCGCCGGCGGCCGTGATCCATGGCGTGACCACGAACGTCTCCTCCACGACGTTCAAGATCGGGGCCGCTTGTCCGGCGCCGACTTCCACTGCAGCCGCGTGCTCGCCGGGACCCAGCAGCAGCAGCGCGTCCTCGTCGGCGACGTCCACCATCGGTGCCATTCCGGCGCCACCGTAGAGTGTGTAGTCGGCGTCACCGCCGACTCCCATTGCCGGCATGCCGGTATTCCAGAGCAGCAGCACGTCGTCCTCCTCGTCGACGTTCATGATCGGGGCGAGATCGGAGAAGCTAGAATACACTGTGGAGTCCCCGCAGGCGACCTTCATGGAGGACTGGTTGGCATTCAAGAGCACCGGCCCGTCCTCCTTGGCGGTGTCCACGAACGGCGCTGTTGCGGCGGCCTCGTTAGGATTCAAGTACATCAGCACGTCGTCCTCGCCGCCGGCCATCTCCGCATCGTCCGGCTTCGCCCCGGCGACGTTGATCACCTCCATGACTTCGTCGTCGTCGTCCTCCTCCTGACCGGACTCGCCGGAGGGTGAGAGCTGCAATGGCGTCGTCGGCGAAAGCCGGCCGGCCGGCGCGGCCTTCCCCGGGCTCGCAAGCGCAGCCGGTGCTGCCGCGCCGGCGGCGGGCGGAGCTTTGTGCGCCCTGTGAGAAGAGGCGGCTTTGGGAGGAGGTAGCGGCGGGTGCTTGTTGCGGGTGGTGCCGGCGAGGGAGTTGCGGACGAGGGGGGCGGGGTGGTTGTGGCCGCCGGTGAAGGTGGCGACGACGAAGGCGTCGGGGTCGACGAGGCAGCGCTCCACGTGCTTCCGCGCCTGGCACGCCCTGTCGGTGCTGCACCGGTAGTAGCTGCGCGGGTGGGGGGACCCCTTGATCGGCTTCTGCCCGTACTTGCGCCACGCCCACGGGTCCTCCGACTCCGGCGGCTTCTTGTTCGCCGCCATGCGCTTCACCATCGTCTTCACCCGCTTCACCTTCCTGCCGCTGCGCTCGCTAGCTCCATCGATCGTGCATGCATGGCTCGCATCACATCACATGAATTCAACAACTTCAGGCTTGAACTTAATTTCTTTTTTACGTACGTACCTTGATCTGCTGGATCTTGCTCCGCCGGCGCTGTCCTCCGCCGGCAGCTGCACGCCGGTGGCGACGGCGGTCAGCAGTGGATTGGCCGCCGCCGGCGCCTGCGCCGCCGCCTGCTGTGGTGGGGGGAGGAGCGGCGGCGGCTGCCTGAAGATGGCCGCGTAGAGGTCGCCGTCAAAGGCCGGGGGCAGGTCCGGGAGCGGCTGCCCCGACGCGCCATGGATCTCGCCGTGCGCCAGCATCAGCGGCGGCGGGGGCAGGAAGGCCGAGAAGGCGTCGACGGCGCCGCACAAGGGCGGCGGCGAGGCGCCGCCGCCGCCGCCGCACGCGAAGCGCACGAAGGCGTCCAGGTCCCAGTTGTTGCCGCCGCCGCCGGTGCTGCTCCAGCCGTAGCGCCCCTCCATGCTCGCGCTGACTTGGGGCTCAGTCTAGTGGGAGGGGAGAGAGGTACTGGGGGGCTGGGCATTCGATCGAGGTGCTCTATAAAGGGCGAGGGGCTGCGCGAGCTCCAGTACCGGGAGCCGGCCGGCGTGCCTGCCTCGTGGTGTTTGGAGCGGCGGGGTGGCCAAAATTAATGTCTTTTGGAGGGGTGAGACCGTGAGAGGGGAAGAGGGTGATCCTATGGGCATTTTTGACAATACTACCTGCAAGAGAATCTTTTACTAATTCTTTACCATATGGATAATGAGTTTTTTTCTTCTAAAATTTGTTTTAGAGAAGGTTTTTCCAGAGGGCTTGGTTCTTTTCATATCCATGTTTAGCATAGTTTTTGCAATTGTATGAGTCGAAGAAAGTGTTCTGAAATGTGCATGAGGATGATCAATGACTAGTTGGCGGTGTCAGCTCGTCGACGAGGATAACCACGTTAAATTAAGTGGATCAGTAGAAGCGCATGCAACGGCAATATTTTCTAGAGATTCTATTGGTAGGTCTATAGAAAAGATAATACACGTGGCTTGCTAGCATTCGAACTACCAAAGGCGACAAAAAGCGAGCTTTAGTCAAAGTGGATAGTGGTAACGTCATACCGTTATTACAAAAGTGTATGACACGTAGATACTCAAGATACACATTTTATATATCGGCTCCTATAGATTCTAGTGGATATTTGAAAAGAATAATGCATGTGGCTTGCTACCATTCGAACAATTGACGACGACAGAAGTTGGCATTATTAAGTATATGGTAGCAACGTCAGAGCCATTATTAGAAAGTGTTCGACTAGTACATATCTGAGATGCACATTTATAGATTCGCTTGACGCAAGAAGTATTGACGTAAGACAAAAGGGCTATCTTTTCAAATAGCAATCGCACTAAAACCGTTATTCCATAGCGTATGATTAGTACACGCTAGAGTCAAATCGTTAGATCCGCTGGACACACCAAACAAGGATAGGTAGGTTGCCATATACCGGGCAACATCAGAGCCATTATTATGACGTTACAGTTACACATACGTGGCATATGCTTATTGTTTTCATTTTTAATACTCTAAAAAAAAGAAGAAACAATGAGCTATCACTAGACCTAAGCATTTCTCATATATCTCATATATGACATATGCCTATTATTTTCATTTTTAATACTCTAAAAAAAAGAAGAAACAATGAGCTATCACTCGACCTAAGCGTTTCTCGGGCTAGGCGATGTATTTCAAGCCAATATTCATCGTAAGGTTTTAAACTGGAATGAAAATGTACATGAGCGTGATCGATAACCGGTTGGCGGTGTCGGCTCATCAACAAGGATAACCATCCTAAATTAAGTGGATCAATAGAAGCGCAACAACAATGCTAGAGATTCTATTGCCGGGTCTACGAAAAGAAGAATACACTTGGCTTGCTATTATTCGTGCTACCAAAGGCGACAAAATGCGAGCTTTAGTTAAAGTGGATAGTGGTAATGTCTGAGCATTTATTAGAAAGTGTACGAGTAGTAGGCACATGAGATATATATTTATAGATCCGCTCCTATATATTCTAGTAGGTGGGTATATATATGAAAAGAACAATGCTCGTGGCTTGCTAGCATTTGAACTACCAAAGTCTGCAAAAATGAGCATTAGTAAGTGGATAGTAGCAAAGTCAGAGCCGTTATTTGAAAGTGTTTGACTAGTAGGTGTCTGAAAGACAATTATAAATCTGCTTGAGACATCAAGGAGTACGGACATAGGATAAAATGTCTAAGTTTGTATATAGCAACCGCATTAAAACCGTTACTCTGTTACGTATGACAAGTTCATACTAGAGCCAAATTGTTAGATCCGCTAGAGACACCAACTAAGGCTAGCTAGGTTACAATATACCGACAACGTTAGAGCTATTATTGTGATGTTATGGTTATGCATACATGGCACATGCCTATTTTTTATTTTTAATACACTAATAATAAAAGAAACAATGACTTATCACTTGACCTAAACATTTCTTGGTCCAGACGATTTATTTCAAGGCAATATTCATGGTATGGTTTTGAACTCAAATGAAAATGTACATGAGGATGATCGAAAATTGGTTGGCAATTTTGGCTCATCGACAAGAAAAACCATTTTAAATTAAGTGGATAAATAGAAGCACAGTGACAACTGTAGATATTTTATTGGTGGGTCTATGAAACGAAGAATACACGTGGCTTGCTAGCATTCGAGCTACTGAAGAAGGAAAAAGCAAGATTTAGCTAAAGTGGATAGTGGTAACGTCAGAACCATTATTAGAAAGTGTATGACAAGTAGGTACCTTAGATAAACATTTATAGATCCGCTCCTATAGATGCTAGCTGGCGGGTATATGGAAAGAATAATCCATGTGACTTGCTAACATTCGAACAATTGATGACGACAAAGGTGGGCACTATTAAGTGGATGGTAACAACGTCAAAGCCGTTATTTAGAAAGTGTTCGACTAGTACGTATTCAATATACACATTTATACATCCGTCGGAGTCGACGTCAAGAAGTATTGATGTAAGATAAATGGCTATGTTTTCATATAGCAACCACACTACAACCTTTATTGCATAGTGTATGCTTAGTACACAATAGAGCCAAATTGTTATATCTGCTTGAGCCACCAACTAAGACTAGCTAGGTTACAATATACCGATAACACCATATCCATGATTACGATGTTACAATCATGCATATGTGGCACATGCCTATTTTTTTTTTATTTTTCAAGGCACTACAAAAGAGAAACGATGACTTATCACTTGACCTAAGCATTTCTTGGGCTAGGCGATTTATTTCATGCCAATATTCATATAGTATGATTTTAAAAAATGGAATTTAAAATGAGTGGATGGGTCTCGATCTTTTGATTGTAATGTTGAATTACTGGACAAGTCTGACCAGTTAAGGCTATACATCTGGTGAGGCCCAACAAATATATATCAAGCATCGGTACGTAACATATAACTCTTATGGAATTTCTTCTCTTTTTTATACATAGAAAGTATGAACATAATTGGAAAAAAGAAAGTATGAACACAAACATGATCCCTTACGATGCACTGTTAGAAATTTGCATTTTATATATTTGCCCTCATGATCCTATCCTCAAAACTTGTTCTCAAAACGAAAGAAAAGGGCGACTGTACGTGATCCACTGGAGACGCATGTACTTTTGTTTGGTTTGATAGGGATATATGATGAGGCGACACTTCTATATATCTTTATCTTGTCATTTTGAAGCTAGGAGTCGCGTTGGTCAAAGGGCGTCAAGGTTCATTTGATCGTGGTGGCTCCAAAATCGATAAAGGAGAAGCTAGCTTCCGCGGTCGGATGAGTTACAATATCTCCAGTGACTCACACCCAGCGTGCATGAGGGGCACACGGCACCATGCATGTATGGAAGCCTCCCCTCCTGAGGCAGCATGGCTTGCATGTGTTGTGAAGGCACACTGGTTGGAGAAAAGAAAACTGCCGCTGCCATTTATGTCCAACATGTGGACAAATATGCCATTTGTGTTTAGATGGTTGGAGTTTTAGAATTAGTGGGGCTCTGAAACATCTGCGGCTAAATACCTGCTTCTCAATGTTATCATTAGAAGTCGAAAGACAAATATTTGATTTGATTCTTTTACTTGATTTTATTTTCTACGTATCTGAGATTTTTAATCCGGGAGAGGCTGGAAGTAGCATTTTTTGGGGAGATCGATAGCATCAGAAGCCAGGTGCTTAGCCTAAAGGTTATGCATGCAATTTTCGAGTCTTCAAAGTAACTTTTGGGAGACGATGGCATCACAGCAAAACATGTTTCTAGTGAGAGAGAGCGGCAGTGTATCTTCCATGCTAAGGTAATACTTCGTGCTCGTGAGGCATGGGATTAGTGATGTACAAGGAGTAGGTGACTGGCGGAAGCATATCCTTTGGATGGAGAGGCTGACAAGACATCCCTTCTTTAGAGAATGTACCAAAAAAATAAAGTTGCAATTTCTAAACAATGTTTTTGTAATTTGGCACACCGTGGTTCAAGTTCAAGTGACTACGTGGATGCTCACCTACGCGACATCCCTTCCAATCTTCCATCCTTCACTTTTTTTTAAGAGAGGGTACAAAGAAGACACACCAAACTCCATTTGAGTGTGGCAGCTTCACCTCTGATATGTGGGGCATGCGTATTTGCATGACAAGTCACATGGAACAGAAGGATGGAGGGTACCAGCTGTTTTCATAAATGGAATGGTATAAAATACAAAAACATTTATATTTTTGGTGAAATGAAGTTTAATGTATTACCAAAACTACTATGCCAATTATTGTTTAGATTTGCTCTAAATCTATTAACATTAAGTCGCCTGCGTTTATGTTGTCGCAAGTCGCCTGTTACCAACTCTTTAGCACAGTCATTTTTTTTGGGTGATGTATAAGTAACATAGCCTTTGTTTTGTTGTGTAGTTGGGCCCAAAATGTTAGTAGACCTTTATTGTTAACTTCTATTATCTCTGATATGTCATCTTTTGTCCGTTAGATTTGAACAATTAATGAATCTAACAATGAGATGCCCGGGAAAGACCGAAAAAAAGGCCTAACACCAAAACAAAATATAACGGAAAAATTTGTTACATTTTTACAATATCGCATTGCACGTTGTAAAAGAAACACAGAACACAAGTTCATTGGCGGATTCACCTCTCGGGTGGGATGGGCACCAGCTGCACGGGCTCTGCCTGCTACATGCATATGCCAGCACTCCGTATGCCCCTCGGTGCATCTACTATTAGCATTCCACAAGTCTAGCACAAAGGTTCTGCCATCCCACGAGTAGTTTGTTTGGCTGCGTATTGACTGGGAGAGAGGGCGATTGCTTTGTTATTTGATATGAATCAAATAATCGAAAAATAATCAAAAAGCGATGTGTAACAAGTCGATTGAAAATCTAGAAGACAATGTAATTAGTTTAAACTAGATCTAATGCAACAGATGTAGACGGTATTGAAAAAGACAAGATTTGTATCGGTTGATTGTCGATTTTTTACGAAGTCTAAAGGCCAAGTATATATTTATACACGAACATAACTGACACATCCTATCGTGTTTACCACAAAATCACAATTTTCTATTCATATTTTATTTCTAATCCGATACAAACTCCTTTATCTTGGGTTCTTGTCGTTGAGTTCCATGTGCTGACTTTGACTAGTGGATCCAAGTTATGGATGGATGGACTATGCTGGTTTGGGTTTTAGGTGACAATATGTAAATATATCTGCGAACTCCACAACAGTGCTAGGAATTCCCAATATTCCTACCATAAACTTAGATATCTCTCATCTCTAAGACAAGTCAAGGAAATATGTGAATTGGCTATTTTCATTGAGGATTATATCTTCTCAATAATTCTTAGCATAAAACCAAGAGTAGGTCACCGGCGACATCCCAATGAAATTTGTTTTGTCAAATCCCCCATGTGCGTTGGCTAAAACTTTTTGTCAACCTCCTACCCTTGGGCTTTCTAGTGAAATAACCCTCCACACATTCCTTAATCAAATCAGAAATATGGAGTAACACCCCGGTTCATCGAGAACCCAGAATGCTACTAACTCTTCAAAATCTATAAAATTTTGATAGCATCTCCTTTGTTTATATGGACATCCACGACAGGCAATTTATATCAAGAGAGCAAATGCTATCATCTAGTAGCCAAATTAAAACCCACAACAACTGCAACTCTCAAATATACACAAGACTCGACCATTTAAGTACAACTCGTAAGAAACTAATGTACTAATCCAACATGAAAGGTAGTGAGTCCTCAAGTCCAGTGTCGGTACAATAAATACCGGGGTATGAAGAGTCCGAAAGAAGACCGGGCGAGGGCCCCACACGTCAGGCGGGCGACCAGGCCTCAGCGTATGGGCGAGTCCCTCAGAGCGCCCGGCGAGGGCCCCACACGTCAGGTGGGCGACCAGGCCCCAGCGTGTGGGCGAGCCCCTCAGAGCGCCGGGCGGGCCCCTCAGCGCGCGTAGGGCCCCCCACTGTCAGGTGGGGCCTGCATGGCAGGGAGCTTTCAGAAGGGAGTCTTCTGGGCGAAGGCTTCCCCTGCTGCGAAGGACAGACGCATTCAATGCGACATTACGAGCGGATGGACAGATGAAGAGATGATTACCGCCACAGTGACCCTTGCAGGTCTATCCAACTGTCACTGTGGCGCAGCGGAATTGACCAGCAGAGAGAGTGTTCGCCGTTATCAGGATGGCCACCCGTGTCAGGAGGAGCAAGCTGGGTCCCACTCGTACTCTCACCGGCGTGTTCGCACGAGTCAGAGGCCACTTGCGGAGTTTGCGTGGGCGGCGCCTCTCGGCATAGTAGCAGCACGTTTTCGTCTCTCCTGTCCCGTCCCTCACGTCTTATCAGTGTACTGAGAGTACTGTACTGCCTACCCCTCGGCTCTCTCCGCTAGTTCGAGGCTTGTATAAAAGGAGAGGAGAGAGGAGGGAGAGGGGGTTGGACACTCTGTAATAGTTTCCACACAACCACAACACGAAAAGAGTTAAGGCTTGGCAGGAGTAGGACTATTACCCGCAGGGGTGTCCGAACCTGGGTAATCGCTGCGCGTCGCTCCTTGCCGCGTTCTACGCTCGAATCGAACTGAGCTTGAGCTGGTCGGCTAGCAAGTTAGAAATCTGACGGGGTGTGATTCGTCGTGGTTAAGTGAAGAACACGCTGTCAGTGGTGCGCCAGATAGGGGGCGCTAGCATCTGTTCAACCTCTTCGACCTCTCTTCAGGCGGCAATGGCGGATCGTCAGTCCGCGACGGACCAGGAAGTGGCCGCCAAAGCCGCGACCGCGGCTTCGGCCGCGGCGATGGCGGTGGATCAGCCGGGCGGTAGCCGTCCGCCGAGGGTTGGCGCCCTGGCGGAGAGCAGCCGTCCCAGTCTGGCTAGGCGGCGCCTGGCCTTGGAGGAGTGCACTCCGGCACAAAACCTCTATGCGGCCAGGGCCCTGTTGGACAACCCGCCGGTTCCGGTAACTCCGGACTCTCTGGCGGCGCCGTGGCTGGCCAGCTTGGCCCGCTACGTTGAGGCCGCCGCGGCGGTAGTGCAAGTCCCGGGGGGCGTGGGAACTGGTGTTTCCGCTTCCTCCCGCTCTTTTGTTTCTCCGCACCCCTCCCGCGGATCTCCTGGCGGGAGGGAGCGGGGCCGGGACGATCGGAGCCAGGCAACTCTTACGGGGGTTCGACCGGGCAGGCGTGCAGGTGGGCTGGATCTCCGGACTCACTTGGAGGACCGCCATCTACGACATGGAGAAGACCTGCGCGACAAGCTCCGCCGGCGGCACGATCGAGAGTGCGACCGCGCTATCGCTGCCGCTCGCGCGGGCCAGGAGGAGGACTCCCGCGGGGTCGCCTCCGCCGGAGAAGGCGGCGCCTCTTCGGCGCCGTCCGGGCGGCGGGCGCGGCGGGACGAAGGGCGCATCCAGGAGCAGGAGGCTCCAGACGTCGGTTGCCGCGCCTTTTCCAAGGAGCTGCGCCGAGTGCAGTGGCCGAAGAGGTTCCAGCCCGCCGCCATCGAGAAGTACGATGGCTCTACCAACCCTGACGAGTTTTTGCAGATCTACACGACGGTGATGTAGCCGACTGGAGGGTCGGGGAAGGTTCTGGCGAACTACTTCCCCGTCCCCTCCGACCGCCGCAGGCCCCAGCCGCGTGGGCGCTTTCGGCCGCCATGCGTGCCAGGCCGACCCACACCGCTTGAGAGAGGGCCAACCCATACTGCTAGGAGCTAGTTAGTACTTCCATTCTTCCGTTCCTCAATCCCTTAATCGTTTGCATCTGTGATTTGATGAGAAGGAATTGCACTTGTTTGGTGACTCAGAAGGCTTGAATAAAATATGTTGTTGGTTTGTATGTTATCTCGGGAGTGAACTTTGGTTGTAGATTTGGGTCTTAAATTAAAGACTAAAACCACTCTTTTTTTAATGTTCAAGGCTCTTAATCTTTAATTGTCCAAAACCACAAAATACAATCTGGATGTAGAAGCCATACTTAATGAACATATGGGATGTGCATATATTGTGAGAGAAGACAAAGTCATGTGCTCATGTCAATATTCTCTATTGTGGTCTACTTTTGGCTCATTTTATTAAAAGAATTTTAAGTGCATATATTTTGTATGGTATACAAATAATTTGAACTATATATGGTCTCATATATGTTGTTAAAACTCTAGGTCTTGCATTTGTTTATCTTGTAAGTATATAACGATCTTAAGGGCGCACCATGGATAAAAGCTGGATGGCTGAAGCTAGGTAAAATTAAATCTTTTGAAAGTTGCGACATGTCGGCAGTACATCATGTGTTCATCTAACATGCTTCATATACATTGCATGTAGGCACACAAAGGTCTATGTAGAAGGGGTGAACAGATTCCTATCTTATGCATTTACTAACCCATCCATAGGAAATAAAATATTGTGCCCTTATAGAAAATGTGTGAATTTATTTTTTGGAAAAATTCAACTGAAATGCGTGAGCACTTAATATGTGAGGGGTTTCTAGAAGGGTACAAAATATGGACGTAATTCTCATGATAGCGATGACGATGAGTTAATAAGGGCATAATTTGCAACAAGACGACATTTTTTATTTGCTTCAAGATTTAGCTGGGGTTTAAATGATGAAGGGGATTTTAAAGAATAGGGTGTTTCGGACTGGTTTGATGAAGATTTAGTGTTACTTAAAAAATTATCTGATTGTAAAGGTCAGGAGTTATATTCGGACTGAAAAATTTTAAAAGCTACATTTTATTGTTGGACTCTTTCACATCAAATTGCTTGGAGAATGGACCAATAGAAGTTTTGAACAACTAATAGATCTACTGATAGAAGCTTTTCCTTAAGGGACATCATTGCCTAAAAACTTCAATGAAGCAAAGAAAATTGTGAAATGCATAGGACTTGGCTATGTTAACATTCATGCATTTATGAATGATTGGATTTTATTTTGGTAGGACTAAGCAAATGATAATTTCTGCCCGAAATGTAAAACTTCATGGTGGAAATCCGAAACGAAGAATCCTGATGGGAGACATGTACACCAAGCTCCTAGAAAGGTTCTTCGTTTCTTTCCAGTAAAGAAAAGGTTTCAAAGATTGTTTATTTCTTCTAGAATTGCATCGGACATGAGATGGCATGATGAAGATTGTGCTGGGAAACGGGTAGGCTACGCGAGCGCAAAAACAAATTTTTCTACCTCGAATTGCCCAGGAGCACATGCAAGTAGAGAATCACAGATCATACGCGCAGATGCAGCGGAAGCAGTTTCTCGCGCGTAGAGGAAGTAGACGTACTAGCCCAGATCACCGTTGAGTGCTCGCCTGTACTCGCCGAGTGGTTGCCAACTGCTCGCCGAGTGCTCGCCGACTGCTCACCTGTGTTCGCCGACGATCCAACCGAACAGCGCGTCCGCGAACGGCAGCGCCTCTAGCGGTATCCACACGTACCGAGCAGGAACACCTCACGGGGTGTGCTAGCACCTCACCGTGCGGCGAGGGTTTCTGGAGAGCAAGAGGGGCGCGCGACGGCTAGGCGTGGTGAAGGCTCAACTCATAATCCAATGCCGCCCCTATGCCTCTCCTTTTATAGTCACGCTAGTGGGCTTCGGCCCGCTAGGGTCATATTTTGTAATATGATATGCATGGCAGAGGCAAACTATATAGTACTGATGACTCATGTCGTGTGAAATGGTTAGGTCATATTTTGTAATATGATATGCATGGAAGAGGTGAACTATACGCTGATGACTCATGCTGTGTACGAAATGGATATGGTTATGTGAAATGGACATGTATTATATATATTTTTGTTCTATTTCGTGATCATAAATATTTTAAATACATGCATGAACTTAGGGCTGGACATAAGTGGTTATAAATCTGAAATGTGTAAAATTTGATAATAATTGATATGTATTCTCTGTAATTATAGCTGGTATATTTTTCAAAATCATCTTAAATGATACCGTCAGACAGTCTGTCAATAAAGCAGGCTTAGGTGGCAGACGGTCTGTCAACAAAGGCTCAACAAATGGTATGTCTGTACATTTTGGTATGTCGGTGTAGATGTTTTATTAGGGTCCAACGGTCTGTCGGGAAAGTGTTAGGCACATCTGATCCATCTTCGCGTTTCAGCAGATAAGCCACCGGGCGAGTTACTTCGTCAATCACATAGGGGCCTTCGAAAAGTGGGGAGAGTTTATGCTCGTGCTTTTGATTCTTTCGGAGGACCAGATCTCCTTTGGAGAACGCACGGTCCCGTACATTGCGCTGATGATAGCGACACAGGCCCTGTTGGTACTTAGCTGATTGGATCATTGCTTCTTCCCTGGCCTCATCAAGCCGGTAGAGGTCTTCTACTCTCCCTTCGTCCGACTGATTGTCGTTATAGCTGCGTACCCATGGGGATCGTGACCTCAATTCAGTCGGGAGAACCGCTTCTGAGCCATAAACTAGGAAAAAGGGTGTCTGCCCGGTAGCTCGACTTGGGGTTGTTCGAAGCCCCCAGAGAACCGAAGGCAACTCCTTAACCCAGCGCGTAGCATATGGCTTTAGGCAATCGAAAATCCTAGCTTTGAGTCCTTGTAGAATCAGTCCGTTGGCGCGTTCTACCTGCCCGTTGCTTCTTGGGTGAGCCACCGAAGCATAGCAAATCTTGATGTCTAGCTCTTCGCCCAAATCTTTAAATTCGCTGCTTTTAAACTGAACGTCGTTGTCGGTGATGATTCGGTTAGGCATGCCAAAGTACGACGATGTCCCGAAAGAACTCGCGCGCTTTAGTGGCCGTGATGCCAACAACTGGTTTGGCTTCAATCCACTTTGTGAATTTGTCAATGGCGACGAAGAGATGAGTAAATCCGCCTTGTGCTCTATTGAGAGGCCCTACCATATCTAGATTCCAGACAGCGAAACGCCAAGAGATCGGGATTGCCTGTAAATCTTGGGCCAGCATATGAATCTGTCGTGCAAAAAATTGACATCCATCGCACCTGCGTACTATATCTTCTGCATCCGTTATGGCAGTCGGACAGAAGAATCCCTATCGATAGGCTATTCCTACAAGGGCACTTGCCGCTGCATGGTGCCCACATTATCTCGAGTGGATATCATTTTGTAGATCCCTGCCTTCTTTCTCAGATATGCAACTCCTTAGTACCCCGGAATTGCTCTTACAAAAAGCTCGTTCCCGACTACCTTGTAATTTTTGCTTCGGCGTGTAATGCACTCGGCCATGCTGCGATCATTTGGTAGCTTGTCGCGAATAAGATAGTGCAAGTATGGTTGTATCCACCAGGGATTAATTGATAATACCTCCGATTATACTTGTTTCTCCTGTTGCTCCTCCGGTGCGGGTGGTAGTTTGATAGAGGGCTTGCGCAATTTTTCGACGAAAACTCCAGTCGGAACTTGCACCCGACTGGATCCCATCCGCGCTAGCTCGTCAGCTGCTTCATTGTCTCGTCGGAGCACGTGTGTTAGCTCCAAACTGTCGAAGTTGTCATCCAACTTTCTAACCTCCTAACAGTATGCCGCCATGCTATCACCGATACAAGACCACTCCTTCTGTACTTGATTGACCATGAGTTGGGAATCCCCTTATACAATTAACCACCGTATGCCAAGCGATATGATGACGCGTAGCCCATGGATGAGTGCCTCGTAAACGGCGGCGTTGTTGCTGACTGGAAATAGAATTTGAAGGATGTGCCACTACAAGAAACGAAAATAGATTCAACTGCCAAGTACTGAATCGATGGCCAAACATTAGCCGTCGATACATGTAACGTAGTCTCGACGGCCATAAATAAGCCATCGATACAACGCAAACCAGGGGGTCAGTATCGACGGCCCGCAAAACAGTCGTCGAGTTAGATTGGGAAGGCCCACGGAGAGGTTGCGTGGCATGACGTAGCTTCTTGCCGGTCGGACATATGAGCAAAATTCCAACTCGGAGAAACTGAGCATGAGGGAACCGTCAAAGTGCATTGTCCAATACTCGAGATTCTCCTTTGCTGCTAGGGGCCTCTGTCCATTCCACGATGAAATCAGCGAGTGCCTAAGATTTAATTGCTAACCGAGGCTCGAAATTTATCTCAAAGGCTCCAAGCTCAAATGCCCACTTCGCAATTCTCCCAGTGGCTTTCCGGTTATGAAGTATGTCTCCAAGTGGGAAGGAAGTGACCACCGAAATCTCATGATCTTGGAAGTAATACTTAAGTTTCCGTGACATGATTAGCACGGCGTACAAAAGCTTTTGAACATGAGGGTACCTTGTTTTGGACTCGCCCAATTTTTCGCTGACGAAGTAGACCGGACGTTGTACCTTCTGAAGGGAGACTTGCTTTTCCCTTTCCACTATCAACGCGCTGCTAATTATGTGAGCCGTGGCCCCAATGTAAAGTAGGAGGGGCTCCTGGGGCATGGGCAGGGCCAACACCAATGATGTAGTAAGGAATCTTTTAAAGTCCTTGAAAGCTTCTTATACTTCCGCCGTCCACTGAAAACCATCTTGTTGGCGTAGGAGTTTGAAGAATGGCATGCCGCGTTCCCCGAGTCGAGAAAAGAATCGGCTGAGTGCCATGATGCATCCAGTGAGCTTCTGCACATCCTTCTGACTGGTTAGGGCTTCATCTTCATGATGGCGCTGATCTTGTCTGGGTTGGCCTCGATCCCCCGATGAGATACAATGAATCCGAGTAACTTATCGGATGGAACCTCAAAAACACACTTCTCGGGATTCAATTTCATCCGATATGCGCTTAGGCTCTCGAATGTTTCAACCAAATCTGTTATGAGATCTTGTTTTGTTCGTGTCTTCACGACGACGATGTTGACATAGGCTTCCACGTTGCGGCCGAGCTGAGTGGCGAAAACACCGCTGTATGGTGCGCTGATAGGTTGCGCCAGCATTTTTCAGCTAGAACGGCATTGTGATTTAGCAGAAAGCACGAAAAGGCGTAATAAATGATGTCTTGATGCAGTCTTCCTCCTTCAAGCTTATCTGGTGATAGCCTGAGTAAACGTCCAAAAAACTTAGGAGCTCGCACTCGGCGGTGGAATCCACCAGTTGGTCGATGCGGGGGAGCCCGAAAGGATCCCTGGGACAAGCCTTGTTGAGGTCGGTGTAGTCGACGCATATACGCCATGTCTTGTTCATCTTCTGTACCAGGACCGGATTTGCCAGCCACTCGGGGTGGTATACCTCCTTGATGAACCGTGCTGCCAACAACTTAGCAATTTCCTCCCGGATGGCATCCTTCTGATCTGGTGTGAATCTTCGCAAACGTTGCTTGATTGGTCTTACCTTGTCATCAACGTGCAAGGAGTTCTCAATCACCTCCCTCGGAACACCAAGCATATCTGAAGGCTTCCAAGTGAACACATCCTGGTTTGCCCGACGGAAAGTGACGAGCACGTCTTCCTATTTGCTGTCGAGCCCTGTCTCAATCACGGCTATTTTAGCCAAATCGGACGGGTCCAATGCTATCTTCTTAGTTTCTTTGCCTGCCTGGATTGAGGTTTTGGCCTGCTTTTTGGTGGGTATGTCCCCCTCCTCTTGAAGGGATGCGGCTGCTCGTTGGATCTTCTCCATCTCGGCCGATGTATCAAGCGTTTGCGCCATCTCGCAGCTTTCGCTGTCGCAGACTAGAGATTGCTTCATGTCGCCGGGGATGGTGATTACACCATTAGGGCCGGGCATCTTCATGGCGAGATAGGTGTAATTAGGGACGGCCATAAATTTGGCGATCCCAGCCTTCCCATGATGGCATGATGTGCCGTCTCAAAATCAGCCACTTCAAAACTCAGACTCTCGGTCCGGTAGTTGTCCTTGGTCCAGAATGTGACAGGGAACGAGATATGCCCGAGTGGTACTGCGGACGTCCCGGGGATTACCCCGTGGAAAGGAGATGATCCCTACCGTAGCTCAGAACCGTTGAATCTTCATCTGATCCAAGGTCTTGGCGAAGAGGACGTTAATCCCGCTCTCGCCATCAACCAGGACCCTCTTCAACTTGTTTCCTCGAACAACCGGATCTAACACCAGAGGATACCTCCTAGGAAAGGCAATCCGATCAGGGTGGTCCGATCGATCGAAGGTGATGGGCACCTCTGACCAGCGCAGGAACTTGGGGGCCGCGGGTAGGATCTCGTTGATCTCTCGAGTTGTAAGCTTCTGCTTCCGCTTGGACTCATACGCATCGGAACCCCCAAATATGTAGCTAATCTCGCGCACAGTGTCTTGGTAATCCCCGTCTGGCTTTTTGTCGTGACCACCTTTGGCCGCCGACTGCTTAGAGTTGTCAGTGAACTTCTGAAGAATAAGGCAATCTTTGGCAGCATGCTTACCACATGGGTGAAAGGGACATACTGCCTCCATGACCTTATTATAGTCATTGCCGTTGGGGGGCTTAGGCCGATTACGCTCCACGTTAGCGACCATCTCGTCCTCCTTGCGCTTCTAGTCTTCGGGCTTGCCCTGTTCGTCGTTAGGCTTCCTCTTAGAGCCTCCGTCGTGGCCACTGCGATGGTTCATTATGGCCTCTTCAGCGCTGGCTTTTTGATCCGCCATTGTGAACATGGCTTTAAGAGTTCGCGGAGGGTCCCGAGTCATCTGCCTGATCAATTCCTTGGATTTACACCCGTCGAAGAAGGCATAAATGATTGTTTGTTCCGAAACGTCCCGGATCTCGTCCTTCTTCTTGGTGAAGCGCTTAATGAATTCTCGGAGAGTCTCGTTCTTGCATCGATGTAGTTGTCCAATCTCCCATCTCCCGGCGGGCCTTTCGCAGGTCCCTTGGAAGTTGGCGTTGAACTGCTCCTGGAGATCGTCCCAATATTCGATAGAGTTTTCCGGGAGTTCGATGAGCCAGGTTTGGGCGGTTGGTGTCAGAATGACTGGCAAATAGTTCGCCATCACGTTCTAATCACCTCCTACCGCGCTGACTGTTAAGGCATAAACCTGCAGCCAGTTCTTTGGGTCCCTCTCGCCATCGAACTTGTCAATGCCTTTGAGGTTGAAACTGTCTGGCCAAACCACTCGGCGGAGATCCGGGGTGAACGCTTCAATCCCCTCCAAGGGTCGCGGCCGCCGTCGCCGCGGGGATTTGCTGTGATTCTCCCGTTGCGGGTCCTGGCGATGATGTTCGTGATGATGGTCGCGCCGACTGGCGATGCTTTCGGCGTTATCATCATTGCGCCGGTTGCGATAACTGCAGGAGTTTCGCTCACCGTCGATGCGCTCCCTCCATCTAGCTTCTATATCATGGCGGAGGTCATGACCAGCCGATTGATGTGATCCGCCGACAGCGGATGCGCGCCTTGCTCCGATTGCGTGCAGAGCGCCTATGAGCCGTTGCGATCGGAGCCGGGTGTGCCTCGTTCTGTTGGATAGCCGCCATCTCTACCATCGCAGTCGCACGAGCCAACGTCTGGACGAGAGGGCTGTCTTTGGGAAGCTGCGGTACGATCGTCTCGAAAAGGATCTCTGAGGCAACAATGTTCGCTTGAGGAGTCGTATAGACGCCTTGGTCCCTCAGCTTTACCGCACGAAGCTCGTTCTGGACATTACGGCCACAGATACGAAGTTGGCGAAGGCGATTTTGATCTTCAGCGCGATGCGGGTCCGCCTCAACCGCCTCGGTGGCGGCTGCCTCGTTCCCGACAGGTTGAGAAGCAGAGTCGTGGTCGTCCGCACCGAGGACGAAGACTTCATTGTAATTGCAGATCTTCGTGCTCTCATTAGACTCAGAGCCTTAGAGAGAGAGAGAGGCTGACCTGCTCGCTTTGTCCAATGGGTTTGCCATCATTGATGACACCCACAAACGTGGTCGGATCCGATCGGATGACTCCGACTGAATCAAAAGATCGATTCTCCGTATAGTCACCTCCTGTCCGAATTCCAGGAACAATCCGCTCAAGGGTCGCGGTGGGATTCTTGAGACCGAAGGGAGATCCAATCCGGGGTATCGAGTCTTCCTTGGGCCGGATGACGTCCGTACCCATGTAGGCGTATCCGCCGAGTCCTTCTCCGCACTCTTCGAGGAAAGGTGCGAAGTGGGACCGCCGACGGATTAATCTGCCAAAAGCACAGCCGAGTTCTCCACGCCGGAAGGCAAGGTATGCGGTAGATTGCATGTACCTTCTTGCGAGACTATCTGTCCAGGAGGGGAGAGACGAAGATTGCCGATGCCGTCGGCGATGAAGTCCAGGGCACCGAAGCGTAGCGATTGCCCCGGCATGAGAGCGACGAACAGCGATCCTAGGAAAGCCATCTAGCTTGAGCGATGATCTTGACGCATTCCCCTACCTGGCGCGCCAATTGTCGACTGGTGGCTAATTGAGGGTCACCGTTACAGGGTTATGCACTAGAACCAAGCCAGATGGTAACACAAGACAGGGATTTATACAGGTTCGGGCCTTCAACTCGGAGGTAATACCTAGTCCTGTGCTCTGGGATTATGTTTTTGCATGAATTCGCAAATGATAGAGATGTCTATTCTGATGTAGCTATTCGGTGATTCTATGTCCCCTACCACTCCCTTTATATAGTATAGGGGGATGAGGTTACATGGTTCTATCCAGTACATGGTACCAAATTCGGTTATACCGGTACATGATATGCAAGTATGAATCTACAAATTACATGAAGCTCGACTCTATCCTCAGGAGCATCCTTGGTGATCAAGTTATGCGTAACTCGAGTGGTCTCTATCCCGATCCAGCCGACTTGAGTCGCCCCGTATCTGCCTCCTCATGGGCCTTCTAGAGGATACCCAGGGCCCATGTAGTCCACACCTAGTGAAGCCGGGGTGGCGACAAAAGTTGGTATCAGAACCAGTCTGACCCTAGGAAGCGTAGCTAGTCAGTTTATATCCTTTGAAAATTTAACCATGTCATATTTTGATATTAAATCCCCTTTATTCTTAACTTATTTGATAAATTTGCTAGCTTAAGCTATTTAGCCTCTTCCTAATTTTAGATGACGGCATCTCATCCTGATGGAGAGCGCTAGGGCTTCCCTGCATTTTTGTGGGGTTTGCTAAGGGACTTGGGCTATGAGAGAAGGCCCGAGTACACCGTAAAAACGATTCACCTCAATAGGATGGGCCAGAAATGCGTCATGATGGCGGTTTATTATCGTGATAAATAAGGAGCACCGAGGATGACTACTTTCCATGAGGCCGTTGAATTTTAAGGTCACGCCATTCAGTTGGTGGCGAGGAAGGCTTTGATGCACTTTGCCCATGTGCATCAGAATGAGCTAAGGTGGAGCCAATACTGCAACATCCCAAGGCAATGTAGGAGTAATTGCCCCAGCAATGGGTCGCTAATTACAAGCACACTGGAGCATGAGACTAACTCCACCACCTATGCATCTATTACTTACTTGGAGGCCCTGGAAGACTTTTACAATGGGACCCGCTCCAACAAACAGTTTTACGAGAAGGTCGCCGAAGTGGAAGATCAGCTGGGAGAAGCGGAAGAGCAAATAGAAGAACTCAAGATGGAGCTGGCAAGCTTAAATGATGCTCAACGCAATAATAGAGTAGATGAAGTAAAAGTGGTGCACCAAGCCAAGCTTGGTTGTCAAAGGAAGAACGGGGCCTTGGACAAGAGAGAGGAGCTGATGAACGAGAAGTTCAACAAGGAGATAGCACGCCTTGATGCTATGAAGAGGGAAATTGAAGAAGATGGAGATGAACTGGTGAGGGAGCATGCCAAGTATAAGGCTAAGAAGGCAAAGCTGGAGTGGGAGCATGCTTCAACCCTCAAGAGCAACTAAAAAAGGCAACGAACGAGGTGGAGTTCGTCAAGATCTAAGACCCTGAGGAGGACGAGGAAGAAGAGGAGGAAGAGCCGTTCGAGGTGGGGGACGCATCTTCATCGACTTAAAAGATCGCCTTGCTTTTTATCATCGCCAGGAATAGGGAATGTGTTTAGTTAAAGAAATAAAGACTTAGTGTTCGCATCGTATTTAAAGTTGTGTGTGGAGTAGACCATATAGAATTAGGGAAGGATATGATACGACCTACTACCCGACCGCACCCGGTCCGTTTTCACCCCTAGTTGTATGACTGTTAGGTTAATTATCATTTTATTATGGTTATGGTGACCTTCCCTTCCATGGCCTGGTCCAGCACCCCCTCATATATACTTTTTGAGTTCCCTTAAAGAATACAGAAATTACAAAACCAAATAAGGGTAGGGTTTAAATGCCATTTGCGACCACATGACATGCATCAAGATTCGTGCTTGGCCCCACTCAACCTCAAAGGAAAATTTGGAAAATTAACCCAACAACTTTTTTAAAAAAAATCAATTGAGTCCTTTTCTTCCTCCTCTCACCATCTACTCATCTCCACTCAAGCCGGGCGCCAACTAGCGCCGCTACCGGTGGCAGCCACCGCCACGCGGGCTCGCTCCCACGGCAGCACGGGTGCGTAGCAAGCACTTCGTTGATGCCGGAACACACATGGTGCGGTGGCCGAGCATGCGCGTAGCGAACAGTTCAGATTGCGAAGAGCGTGCCCGCCGGAGGAGGTCATCGATGACACATGTGCGGGTAGCGGTTGGCTCTATGTGACGCACACAAATTCAGCAGCGAGAACGCGTTTGCGGGCGTGCCAGTGTATTTATCAAAAATACACAAAAGAAAAGGGGACAAGGTCGTTTATATTTCATCGTCACAATGAAGTACAGCTCCTTGTTGGTATTGCGCTCCGTAGCCAGGTTGGCTAGACATCTGTAGCCTGGTAGGCTAGACTTCTTGTTCAGGTGATCGTCGGGTTCTGAATCTCGGGACCTCGGAAGGACACCCGGTTAATTACATCTGCAAGCCAGCTTGCGGAACACCTCCGATTAAGCTGCTGGGGCTGTCTTCTCCTTCTCGTTGCTTCATGGTTCACCATGCATATTGGTGGATGGCGAATTGATTGGCGACGGCAGAATACATGGGGTAGCTAGGGCCCATATAATGCCTAGCACAGCCGTTGACATTTGGCTATGCCCGCCCGTGTCGCTTGAACTTGTCCTCGTCAAGCTTCACGTTGGAGTAGTTGAACTTGGGGAATGCACGGTTAGCACTCGGCTCAGAGTTGAAGTTGACGGCTTTTGCTGCGTCATCGGGGATGTTCCCGCTCGTTGGCTCTTGGACTTGTCGTTGACGAGTCTTGATCACCGGAGTTGATATAATTGGGGTTGAGATTCTCCTTAACGGTATATTCTCGTCAGGAGCGTCGGTCGGCACTATGGAACTGGGATCTCCATAATATCCTTGATGGGATATTCTTCATCAGGAGAGTTGGTTGGTACCGTGGAACTGGGATCTCCACAACACCACGAGCCTTGGGGAGGATATTGTTGAAGATCTCCTTGATGGAATATTCGTCATCAGAAGAGTTGGTTGGCACCGTGGAACTGGGATCTCCACAACACCGTTGATGGAATGTTCGTCATCTCCACAACTGGGATCTCCACAACACCGTTGATGGAACTGGGATCTCCACAACTCCATGAACACCGTTTTGTATCGTGGAATTGGGATCTCCACGATACCGTTGGCCTTCGACGTCTTGTTCACCTTCAGAGCCAAGCTTGCTGGAACGATGTCCCGTTTAGGTTGATGTGATGGAAAGTTCCATCGATGCTGATGGAGTTGTTGGAGAAGATCGCCGAACAGCTTCCGAAGTTGCTGGAGTCATCGTCTCCATGATGCTGTTGATGGGATGTTCATCATCAGGTGAACGTCGATGATATCATGGAATTGGGATCTCCGTGACACACTTGATAGAATCTTCATCATCGAAGAATGATGTTGTTGAAGATCTCCTTAACGAAATGTTCATCGTCAGGAGAGTTGGCCAACACCGTGGAACTGGGATCTCCACGGTAACGTTGATGGAATGTTCATCATCGTCTTGATATTTATTGGAACTTCTTCCTCCTAGCGGAAAATCCGTCGATAGGAGGTATGTCGGTATCGCGGAATTGGGATATCCACGATACCGTTGGCCTTCAGGGTCTTGTTCACCTTCGGGGCCGGGTTCGTCGAAACGGAACGGTTATCCGTCATAGTCGACGTGATGGACGATCTCGCCGGTGTTGACGGGGTCGCTGGAGAAGGTCGTCGAACGGCTCCTGTGATCATTAGCGGAGTCACCGGCAGTCGGTCTTTGGTTTCCTCGCTTGAAGATGATAACGGTGCGCTGCGCCGCGTAGGGCACTGGCCATCATGTATCTCAGGATGGAGTGATCCGTTGGCAGCGTCTTGACGAGGAGTCATTCTACTCACCATTTGTAATCACCGGCCACTTGACTGGGGCGCCACCTCGTTGATGCAAAGAAGGCCGACACCGGCCTCGCCGTGATCTGGAGCCAACGGGCTGCCGCCGCCGTGACAAGCCGTAGAAGAGGCGGAGGGGCACGTCGATGCCGTGCGTGTTGGAGAGCTGGAGGGGTGATGCTCACGCCATCGTTCGTCATGGACAAGAAGAATGGACGCCAAGGGGAAGGTCACCATCGGGCCCCGCCATGGATCTGATGGGGAAGCTCGCTGCCGCCTCGCGGTGCTGGGGAAAAGCCGTCATCCCATCATCACGAGAGTGCGCGTCGCCGGTCGTCATCATGTAAGTGGACGGCCACGCCGAGCCGCTGCGCCGACAAAGCCGTTGCGCCAGACTGGCCGTGGAGACCGTCACCGTACTGAGTCGAGGGAGGCGCAAAGCCAAGGATGTGCTGCCGGAGACACCGCCGAGGTGGAATGTTGGACCGGAGGAGAGAGTGGCTTGTCGGTCGGGTCCAAGATGTGCCGCCGCGCCGCCGTGTTGAGACGCCAGGATACCATGATCGCCTAGGGTGCCGCCGGGGTAGCCGTGACGCGTCACTGTACGTGAAGAGGCCGCGCCGGGTTGAGGGGGGCCACCATGGTCGCCATGGAGGGTCCGCGTCGCCATGCCGCGCCGTGGAAGGTGGACGCGCCGCCATCTGCGAGGAGAAGCCGGTGGCGCCGCTATGCAGAGACGAAGGACACCACGTTGCCGTTATGTTGAGCCAAGATGGGGCGCTGCCGTGTTGGAGCTAGCACCGGGCGTGGAGGAGAACCGAGGCCACGTCGCCGTCGATGGAGAGGGAGAGAGGCACGCCGCCGCTACCGCGTCCAGATCGGAGGACGGGGCGCCGCTGGATCAGGCTTGGGGCGGCGTCGGGACAGTGTCGAGCGGCGTGGATCAGGTCGGCACTGGCGTCGGCCGTGGAGGAGGGCGGCGGCGGCTCGATCTAGAAGCAGAAGCCGCGCGTGTAGGAGGCCGGGGCGACGACGTCGTGGAGAAAGGGGGCGGCGCGCCGACGTGGATCTGGCTGAGGGGCGACGGCGTCCGTGGCGGCGCGGATCAGGGCGGCGCGCCGGACGTGGAGCAAGGGTGGCGCCGACTGGGACGGGGACGGGGCGGCGCAGGCCGGGATCGGAGGACGGCGTCGATGTGGAGGCCGAAGGACGGGGCGGCGCCGGTGTTGAGGAGGATGGCGGCACTGGCAGTGGAGGGCTAGTCGTCGGTGAGGAGGTCGGGGCGGCGCCGATCTGGAAGGCGGCGAGACGGCGCACCAGCCGTGGAGGACGCTGGGGCGGCGCTCCGGCCTGGAAGGCGGCGAGGCGGGGCGGTGCCGGGTCAGTGCTGGGCGCGGAGAAGACGGACGGCGCGCTGAGGCGGTGCGGCGGCCGTGGGCGGCGCCGTAGCAGGAGGGGACCGGGGCGGCTCGCCGGGCACCTCGGCCACGAGGAGGAGACGGGGCGGCGCGCCGGCCGCTCCAGGTACCTACGCTCAGAGAGAGAGAGCACCTAGGGAGCAGAGCGATGGGGAGGGGCGGCGCCCCTCCCCTTTACCTTTTTTTTCTTTTTTTGTTTTTCTTCCTACCGCCGCTTGATCTCCGATTGATTCCTCCTCCTAGGGTTTTTCCCTATATTGGTATTTATAGTGCTCTTTTAGGGTTTGTCTGATTTTGGGTCAGATTTGGGCTAGGCCGGTTCGGGCCAAATGTGGACTGCATGGGCCCCGGGTATCCTCTAGAAGGCCCATAAGGGAGCAGATAGGGGGCGATCCAGGACGGTTGGCTGAAGATGGAAACCACTCGGATCGCGCGCAACTTAAGCCGCAAGAAAGGATCCGAGTTTATGGGATATCCCCATGTAATTAGCAGATCAATGCATACATCCCATGTAACATCATAACGGAAATAGTTGCCATATACCTTGCGACCTTCTGTAAACTCTATCCCCCCTGCACTATATAAAGGGAGGGGGTAGAAGCCATCGGCAAGATCCATCGAATCATCGAATAGGAGCATCATCATGCATCCCGATCCACCAAATAATCCCAGAGCACAGGAAGTAGGGTATTACCTCCTCCGTTGAGGGCCTGAACCTGTATAACCCTGTCTTGTGCTAGCCATCTAGCTTGGTTCTCGATTAGCGTCCCCTCGTACAAATTCATTACCGGTGGTGACCCCCCAGTTAGTCACCTGCCGACACCAAATTATTCCAGGATTGTGGTTCAATCGACGCCAAAAAAAATTTTTCTCATCAAACACTCTAATCGTGGGTTAACTGCGCGGCGCACGGTGTGCACTTGGGCACAGCGGTGTGGATGTGTCGCAGACGCTCCATTGATGTCAGAACATGCATGGTGCGGCTGCCCAATGTGCGGGTAGCGGCCGGTTCAGAACTTCAGATCACGACGAGCGGCCAGGTATGCGGGTGGACGGCGTGGCACGCGGTACGCACTTGGGCACGACGGCCTAACGTGTGTGGGCAATAGCGGCTCCAACATACGTGCTTCAAGGAGGCCGCAGGCCAATAGGCTAGTGGTCGCCGATGGCGGCGTGGCCACTGCTAGCCCGGCTCGGCTTGGAGGAGAAGAGGATAAGAAGTGGAAAAATAATAACCCAATTGCTATCCTGAAAAAGATTTTGGGGTGTCTTTACAAATTTACCATGTGGGGCTTGGCATGGATGTTAGCAAACATTGTGTGGTTGCTAATGCGCTTGGAACTCCATATGCATATGGAAAATTCGAGTTGCTTAGAATACATGTGCCACCATCTCTACTGCTCTCCCAAGCTGAAGCAGTTGTAACGCTGTCCCTCTCCATGCTCCATCTGCCTATTTATCATCCCCATCCCTTGTTGTGTCCATGTTTCCGTCCCACCCAGCCCCTACGGCATGGTGAGCTAGGTTAGAACCAATTGAAACTTAGGTCAATTGAAGCAAGAATCCACCGAAGGTATCTCCTTCATCGAAGGATTTCATGAGAAAACGAATCAAGGATAATCTGTAGACTGTCGATGTGGAGCAGATCGACACCTGACACAAGTGTGGCAAAATAACCCCCCTTGGTTGAAATGTGCTCACTTTGCCCGCAAGGCGTAGCAGGAACAGTTCTACAGACAAGAAGGTCAAGTGGTGTCGTAATGCCACTAGTGGAATAACTAACCCGACATATATAAGGGACAAGGAAGCTAGGGGATAAATTGTACTGTAGAGGCCCGTCACATGTCAGAAGGTGTATCACTAGGTGCTTCTATCAGAGAAGACTCCATAACCGTCTACTCCGTCTAAATTCCCTTTATAACCTTCCTTTACTCGGATGGTGGAAAGACGTTTTGGTCACACACTGTAATGTAAGATGACATGCTTGTCCCTGTTAAAGAGGACAAAATTAGGGCAATGCGGTCATTGCATATTAGAATGAGTGAGCACTTGTATGCCACATATAGAAGAAAGAGTGAGCACCTTAAATGGACAAGAAAATCATTCTAGAAATGTACACAGATCGATTAGCTTTTGGAGTGATGTCTTACAGGTCGATTAGCTTTAAATTAGAGTCATGTCTTTCATGTGAGTACTCTCTCGCTGGTTTGCCAATCGCTTTGTAGGGGTTCGGTCCGCCGCTAGGGGTGCTAAGAAATGTATTTGTCTGACCTAGTTCGACGATTGATGACCGCGCGCCTCTACATGTATTTGTTTTGGCATCTGATCGTAAGGGTTAATTAATTTCCACCCAGCTAATAACCTTGGGGTAGTGTTCTATTAGGACAGATGGAAGAAATGATATTTGCCAGCAAAGTTAAAGAAAGAAAAAAAAAAAGGAAACCGGCTATATCGTTCAACTTTTATAAAAGAATAACAATCAAACTTATGAATCATCGATTGGATCTCCACATAAAGTTCTTGATTTTCCATAATTATCGAACAAAGCATGCACAATGCCAGGTGATTATGTCATCCGTTTAAAAAAACTTATCGTTCCAATCGTCGAAGATATTTGCATCTCGTCCGGTAGTTCGATGCATGGCCGCAGCCCACAGATCATGGTCACCCTTCATCCATTTATGTGAAGTATGTTTCGACGATTTGGTCGATGACGACCTTGTAGGCCTTCTCCGTGGGGTGGAAGCTGTCCCAGAACAAGTACTGCGCCGGGTCCTCGCACAGCGGGCTCGCGAAGTTGCACAGCACGCCGGACGCCAGCCCCATGTACCCGCAGCAGGCGTCCCTCCCGTTCTTGAACCCTGCGTCCATCCATGCGCGAACGAATGCATGCAATAACAGCTTAGAAGCATCCGTAACGACCATTTCAAAATATTGTAACTTTGGATAGAATAGCTTATAGAGGGGAAAAATCTTTTAAAAGATAGCGTAAAGTATGAGAAAAATTTCCGAGGGAAGGAGATAGAGGGAATAGATAATAGTGAAATTTGAAATGTGACTATGTAAGGATAAAGTGTCTCGCGTGGATGCGCTAATAACGCATCCATTGTTGCATGCGTACCTAGGGCCTGGTGGCGGTGGATCATGTCGGCGAGGATGGCGTAAAGGTCCATGAAGACGAGGCGGACGCCGGGGAGGCGAGCAGCCAGCTTGCCGATCTCCTGGTTGAGCGCCTGGTTGAACAGCAGCGCCAGCTGGTTGCGGTCCGTGGAGCACTGCCGCTTCACCCCGCCGGCGATGGTCCGCTGCGACGGCAGGCACCCGATCGGCGGCACGCCCACCACCGCGATCTGCCGCGCCCCCAGCCCAGCCAGTGTCTGCAACGCCCATGCATGCATTCATGCACGTCCGTCCGTTCAAACCCTCAGGGTTCTTCAGATCGATCGATCGAGAGAGAGAAACAGATCGGATGGATGCATTGTGCATGCCGCCGTGCCGAGGAACGCAAGCGGCACCTCGAACCGCCTCCTCTGCCACTTCTTGGCGAGCCGAGCCACCCTCCTGGCGCTGATCACCATGGGTCCATGGCTGCTTGCTTCTTTGGTTTTCTTCTTCCTCTGACCGTGGCAATGTTGGATCTAATCTTGATAAGATTTGTCTAGTTTGAGTAGAACTAGGTTTATCTAAGAGTAAAAGCACTAGAGTTGGAGTTTGTTTAGAATTAGTA
>SPJY01025704.1:1187547-1264445 GCA_005191435.1 Raddia distichophylla | reverse complement strand
GTTTGCTAGTTTCTTTATCATTAGTAATTCTAATTTGAGTAGGAGTCTTGTATTTTCTTTAGTATAAATAGATGGCCAAGGGCCAAGCAAAGGTGCAAGTTTTGAGCACCAGAAAAATACGGAGTTTGAGAACCAAAAAAGTTCCTGCGTGTGTCTCTTAATCTATTGCTAATCGATCCTGTGTCATCGTTACCGAAGAAAAGCAACGTTGTTATTGCCGTGATTACCATCTGCTAATGACGTGATCAATGTCACCGGAATTAGACGAGAGCTAGCTAGTCGATATTCATCCGTTGCTCTGCGTGATGAGTGTTGCCCCCAGCCCAGCCAGTGTCTGCAATGCCACCACATGCATGCATTCATGCGCGTCCGTCCGTTCAAACCCTCAGGGTTCATCAGATCGATCGAGAGACACTACAAGGAGAAACCCCCTTTACCAACGCATCCATGCGTTGTTAAAAGGTCAAATAAGCGTTGTTGAACTCTATACCAACGGATTGAATATGCGTTGCTACAGGAGCCGTTGCAAGGATCTACTACTACGCATAAATATCCGTTGGTAACTAGCCCAAAGAAGCGTTGCTAGCCAACAACGCATATATTGAGAATATGACAACACTTATATGCGTTGTTAATTTGCAACGTGGAACTGATTTTACCATTATTTTTATGTGAATATGTTTCCAATCAATTTTTTTAATAGTCATGCAAATAAAAATGTCTCACATATTAAAAGAAAATCAATACACAAAGCAACCAATCATTACCAAATACTAGAAAACAAATATATTTCATTGGAAAATATTGTATATTACATTACTCCAGAGGTATCATAAAAATTACATACATAGTACAATGACGGTGCCCTCCAGTTGAACAACACTTTATATAGAAAGAATTAAATAAAAACCTAAATAGCTATACATTGGCATTCTCTATCAATTAGAAGCATAAGCATGTCCAAACCATCGATTGTTTTTCTTCATGGCCTACATAGGAAAGATATGCAATTAGTATAACAGGCAATCAGAAATTAAATTATTCCGGGAGCGTGATAGAGGCGAAGTTACAGTCTCTTAAACGCGATTTTGAGAATCTCAAGATGCTGGACGGTGAGACCGTAGCGGCCTTCGCTACTAGGGTCTCGACGATCGTCAATGGCATCCGAGGACTGGAAAAAGATAAGGACAAGCAATTGTCGGAAGTTGAAGTGGTGCGTCGTTTCTTGCGTGCGGCACCGGAGAAATACATGCAGCTCGTCATCTCGATAGAGCAATGTATTGACTTGAAGACTTTAACACTGGCTGATCTGATTGGTCGCTACCAGGCGTACGACGAACGGATCAAATCCACTATTGGTGATCCAGAGGACCAAGGGAAACTGTTGCTCACCCGATCGCAGTGGGAGACACTGTCAAAGAACGGAGAGGGGTTTTCTGGAGGTGGTGGAAGGAAGGCCGGTGCTAAGGGTTCTAGTAAACGATCCAAGTCAAAGAACGTTTGCAGCCATTGTGGTAGACATAGACGCGACAAGGGTGGTCGTGACGATGATGACTCGTCAAGTGATACTGACAGCAGCGGTCAGTCAGGTGACACAGATGATGACAAGTCAAGCAACGGCAAACGGAACTTCGGGGGTGCAAAGGATAGGAGCAAGATCAAGTGCTTCAACTGCAATGTATATGGGCACTAATGCATCCGAGTGCCAAAAACCTCATCGTAATCGAGATTGGCACAAAGAGAAGGCGAATCTTATCCATAAGGACTTCGATAATGAACCATGCCTACTTTTCTCCACGCATGTGCAGAAGGTACATGATGTGATACTTTTAAGTAAAGAGAAGGTGGTGTTGAGGTCGTGTGTCGAGGGTGAAACACAACCTACATCCACGAAGTGGTACTTGGACAATGGTGCAAGCAACCATATAACTGGGCAAAGGTCATTTTTCGATAAGTTGGATGAGAGTTTTCAAGGACAAATCTAATTTGGTGATGGATCAATTGTGGAGATTAAGGGGAAGGGGTCAATTCTTTTCCAATGTAAGAACGGAGAACAACGTGTGCTCTCCGAGGTATATTTTATACCGAGTCTCTCCAAGAATATTATCAGTTTAGGACAGTTTGTCGAAGATGGATGCAAAGTGATCATGCACCAAAAAGATCTATAGGTGTATGAGCAAAGCGGGATGCTTCTCGTAAAGGTGAAAAGATCCAAATATAGATTATATATGATTTAGTTGAACATATATACCAATGAGCATGATCAACCGAAAATATATGAAGAGATTGTGCCATATGATATGTTCAACCAGGGAACATCAAGTGCAACTCCAACTGACCTACCAAACGTGGTGGTGTGGTATAGCAGAGATAGCTAATACAGAGAAGGAGAAGGGGCAGGAGATAAAGATGGCACCAATAACAGTGGTATTAAAGTGTAGTTTGGATAACCTTGTTAGCATCGAAGATATTCAAGTTGAATCTCAGCCTGTTCAAAATGTTACACTATGTACAAACAAGAAGAAAAAGAAGATGACGAAGCAGAAGAATCGAGTATGCAGAAGTGACTTGAAGAACAAGTTTAGGATGCCACCCGTCAAGATTGTGATCACGTCAGATCGGCGTGAGGACTGTGCAAAGAGATATATTCATCAAGCTATTGGGTTGTGTCAAGTTCGAGGAATCGCGGCAGGAGATTAGAATCAAGACTAGGGGGTGATTGTTGGATCTAATCTTGATATGGTTTGTCTAGTTTGAGTAGGACTAGGTTTATCTAAAAGTAAAAGCACTAGAGTTGGAGTTTGTTTAGAATTAGTAGTTCTAATTTGAGTAGGAGTCTTCTATTTTCTTTAGTATAAATAGATGACTAAGGGCCAAGCAAAGGTGCAAGTTTTGAGCAACGGAAAAATACGGAGTTTGAGAACCAAAAAAGTTCCTGCGTGTGTTTCTTAATCTATTGCTAATCGCTCCTGTGTCGTCGTTACCTAAGAGAAGCAACGTTGTTATTGCCGTGATTACCATCTGCTAATGACGTGATCAATGTCACCGGAATAACAAGGTTCTAAAAATCCCGATTAATCCCCGATTAGTCCCCGATTAATCTCTAGTCGATGGTCCTCCGATTAGGACCGATTAATACCGATTAATTCCGATTAGTGCCGATTTATGTGTCCGATTAATCCCGTTTAACCCTAATCCCCACCTCGCCGCCCGACTAGCGACTAGCGACTTTAGAACCTTGCCGGAATTAGACGAGAGCTAGCTAGTCGATATTCATCCGTTGCTCTGCGTGATGAGTGTTGCTTGGTTACTGGGCGATCGAAGAGCACTAAGCAACAATTACATGAGTTCATGGGCTATTGCGATTGATTGATCTTAGGCAAATTTCCAACAGATGCGTCGTATCAGCTATGCTACTTGAAAACCTCAAACCAGCAAGGATAGATGTTTCGTGCCATTTTTTCTTTAAAACCGGATATGCTCCACATCTTTGCTAGTTTCTTTATCAGCCGATATAGATGTGTGTTGATTCTCAACCTGACTCATATAATCTGAGCTCCCGCCTATACCACTTAAGAAGGGATGTGCCATCATGTATTAATTATGGTCTTCTTCTCCGCTAGATTGGTAACTAGCTAGCTAGTGCACTGCATACCTCGATGAAAGTGGATGCCCTTTGGGCCATGAAGTCCCTGTACTCGGGCTCCGTCTTGCCGTCGGCGACGGCGAACATGAAGTGCTGGAGGATATCGTTGCTGCCCCAGCACACAACGTAGAGCGCGCCCTCGGGGACGCTCCCTACCTTCGCCTTGTACTCCACAAACAGCTCCAGCTGCTGCTCCACTGTCAGCGCCGACTGCGTTCATAATCGATAGATGAATTATCAGCATCTATAACTTAATTACAAGATTATATATGCCGGGAATTTTGTTTTGTTTTTTTGAACGAGGGGCAAGAGAGCTGTCTTCCATTCAAATACGAGAAAAAAAAAAAGGTGCGAGGCACCACTGATACAAGCAATCTGGCCAGAAGACCGGACACCCATATCTAGCCAGAAGACCGGACACCCATATCAGCAACCTTGCGGCGAAGCACACCAGAGAAAGGAAAAAGAGATAAAAGAAAAACACCGGCCAACAAACACTCACACAACGATGAGCCGATGAGCGACTCCTACAGCAGCAGATCCAACGAAAACCCACAACGCTAGAACGGCGGCCACGACGCCTCCAACAAGGTAACGATGAGAGGATCCGCCACCATCGAAGTGCTAGGGTATTCACCCAAAGTAAGGAAAAGCCAGAACGGTGATGCCTCCAACTAGAGAACGACACCAAGGTGACGCTATTACCAGTCCGAATCGTATTGTTGGTTTAAAGATGACTGCCGATCGATTATCATTCGATAAAATGGATTACCAATTTATGTGTGATAATAAATTTTTAATATCTGATAAACAAACGATGCTGCTATCCGAAGGCGCGCATGAAAGTTCGCTAATCTTGCAGACGATTTTAGTACGTTGGATCAGATTATGTAGGTTTGTGCAAGTCTAGAAGTGGGCGCTGTCTGCAGGGTGGGGATTACTATATAAAAATTACATTGCCCTTCTTTTCTCTGTACTCTGCAGTCTGCAGTGCTTTGCCTTGCACATTTTGAAACAATACTTTGCCCTTGCACATTTTGAAACAATACTTTGCCCTTGCACATTTTGAAACAATACTTTGCCCTTGCACAATTTGAAATAATATGTTATTCATCGTCCTTTGCTGCCTACTGGTTCAGAACAAAGGAGTCGAGATGCGTTTCACTTTTTATTTTAGTTGGTCGGTCTCTGCTCGAAGACGAAGCTGAGGCAGGGGCGGATCCAAGAAAACAAATCATTGTGATCAACGGGGTCATTTCAATCTTCAATTACTAGTTTTTAACTTCAAATTATTTGTTTATATGCATATACTAATAAGGTAGCAATAAATAATAAGGGAATGTCCAAAAGGTACCGATGTCGCATGACACTGGTCCTTACACTGTAGATCCGCCTCTGATCGAGCTGAGTGAGTTTAATTTCTCATTTCTTGACAATGATTTTTTTTTTTGCATATGGGGACGAAGCCCAATTCCATTAACAGATAACGGTATTTATGTAACATCCTCATTTTTATGAATATGCATAGCATTTACATCAAATAAATATTTTGAATTAAAAATTTTGAGAAATTAAAAGTGAGTATGTTCCTGAAATATGAAATAAGTATTTTGCTCTTGGAATTTAATAAAAAATTGCTCGAATGATTTATAAAGCAAGTTAATATTTGGTAAGTTCATAACATTTTGTTTTTGACTTTAGGCTCTAATCTTAATTATCTTTCATTCTCTCTTCTCTGATTTCTTTTGGGCCAGATTGAGCACATGACATGTTCCATCTGGCCGACCCAAACCAGCACCCTTCTATCTCACCTCTCCTCTTTATCGTTCTCCCACTTCCTCCCTGGCACCGTTTTCCGCCTCCTCCTCTCCCTGTAACGGTGCTCTGTATGAAACCGATGCATTAACCCCTTTTAATATCTCTTCCAATTCCTCTGATGGAAATTACCACTTTTAATTCAGTCGTTTCACCGCATGATGAACGTTACCTAAAAAAAAAATAATAATCCTTGCTCTCTGTCACGCGCACGTACCATGGTGCTGCACGTCGCGTTTCCGTAGCCGCTCCCTGCGGATGCGAAGCTCACACCGGTCTTGAGGTCCTCCATGGTCAGGTTCGGCTCCAGGTACGGTGGGACCAACTCCTTCACCCCAAGTGCAGACGCTGCACGCCAAATTGCAAATATTATTGTTAGGCATGAGGAATATCCATATGTCAGGAGCTAATCCATTTCCATTTAGTTATGGGCAAAAGTATGCAGCTAATCTCTCTCAAAAGAAAAAATATATACTTGATGTCTTGTATGAATAGTCCTTGTATGACATAATTTACCATATTGTTGAGTTGACACCTAATTTTGAACAATTCACCAATGTTCTATAATTAAAGATCTGGAAATCGGATTGAGACTGAAAAATATGGCCAGATCACACAAGGAACCAATGTTTTTTGAGCAAATTTTTTCTTTTTAAAAAATTTTTTGAGCAAAAAGGAACCAATGTGAATCAACAACTCTCCCCTTCTCGGAGACTGGTGACGTGTGGCTGCTCCTTTTGACTTTAGCTGTGCCCTTTTGGCACAAGGATGTATTGCAGTGAACAAAGAGTCTCTTGTTAGACATTTCCGAATTAACTAGGATGTATATTGGCTCCGAAATGATAATGTGAATGGCATGAATGTGTTACGGTACATAACCATAGGGCCCAGCAAATTCACACCAAAGAACAGGGGCCAGCTTAACGGCTTAACAGCTTAACGACTTATCTACGTTCTGAAAAGATATATGTTTTTATTTTTTGAGTCCATTTTTTTATTGTTTTAAATGTGGGTTCTAATGCTTTCAAAAAGCAATTCAAACGAAATAGATTCGAATCTCGAGACTAACTCGATAAGCTCCTAAAATTCAGTTATTTCAGTCGTTCAGCTGTTCAGCCGTTCAGATCAGCTCAAAAGAACAAGACATTAGAACTCTCGAGGTTGGCTCTTGGACTGGAGGAGATTATAATGTAAAAGGTAAGGTGGAAAGGTTTAAACTATTTGTGTTTATAAGGAAGGAAGAGTACGGATTGGTTTAAAGAGAAGAGTTTGTGTCATAATTGTATAGATAAAATAGGCAATATAAATAAAGTTGGAAGAAATAAGCACAAGTTCATATTGAACATGAAACGTGGCTTTTCCTTTCCTATGAGGAGTTCCCCATCTTCTATATCTCCCTTTGGTATTTTGCAAAAAGACCTTGGATTTACAAACCAAAAGTGATCGGATCCTCCTTCCTTCTCTCATATTCTTGCCCCAAGCAAACTGCTACTCGCCACTCCACCGCTGGCACAGCCTCGGCACCGACATGATGTGAGGCAGCGCAGCGGCACGACTCGAGGCGGCGCGGCTCGGCTCAGTGGCGGGTGAGGTGCCGGTGTGTTCATGTATTCGTGGGGGTGGAGGTCGTCGACAGCGGTGGCGTCGGGTGTATGGCTGCTCGTGAGCGCAATGAGGCGACTTTGGTTCGTCGGCCAGCGCACTAGTGCTAGGCGTGGTGCTCGGCGGTGATTGGGCCGGCGGGTAGTAGTTGGCTCGGTGAAGGAGAGGAAGGGAGGAGGATTCGATTACTCATTGTTTAAGGTTTGGGTTTTTTTTTTTTGCAAAAGGCCAAGTGAGAGGGGGAGAGGGCCACGCATGAATATCACGGTGCAACTAACAGTTGTGGATTTGTTGGGAAATTCCATAGAAGAATGGAAATGGTTTTTTTGATAAATATGAGGCCCTTAGGACGCGCAAAGTGTTGTCTTGACCAAACAAACAAATCCTTTCCTATCTTTTTACTTAAGGTCTGCTTTCATCGAATTATGTGTGGTTTAGATTAGTTTCGTTGTATTCTATTTTTCATCGACTTGTGGCAAATCGTCTTCTCGATCGACTACACAACATAACATTAGGTTAGTGCTATCTGAGCTAAGTTTAATCTTCTTGCTTAATTTACCGTAATACTATGATTGTCCATATTATTGTGCATCGCTATTTGGTGAGGAGGTTACATTCTACTCTCATTATGTCGACTTATTATTTGACTTTATAGAATAGCTGATAGTCTATTTACGATGCTCATCAGTCATCTGAAAAAAAGATGAATCAGTCAGCGTCTTTTACATTAGTTAATAACTAAATTTACATATAGTCCGATATTGTAAAAAAAAGGTGCATTATATTATTTAGTTTTTGCAAGTTCATTCCAAACAACAATAATAAGGTACACAAGAGGCTACCTATAGAATGGAACATATATGTCAAAATAGTACATAGACTTATTTATAATTAAATCGTACACTTTTTATAACATCTTATTTAGTTATTTATAAGTAAATTTAGTTTACTAGTGTAAATTCGTCGACTGCGAGTTCATCTATTTTTAGGCCACTCGTTGAAACCAATTTCGTTGTTCTATTAGTTTAATTTACTTGATGGTTAAGCTAATAGTTTGTTTATCTTCTTTGCAGTGCATTGTATAGCACTTCCTCTGCTATTCAGTTGATTCTACGCATTTTAGAATGACTTTTTTTTATCTTTTGAACTTATTGGTTTAGATCTGACGTAAGCTGATGGTTTTGGATGCATTTCACTCTTGTTAAGCCTTGTTCCCTCGTGTTTCAGGTCCGAACTTTATATATCTAATCGACTATTGAAAGTTGGTTATATTTTTTCTTGCACCCCCGCCGCACCCGCCTCCCCCCTCCCCGGCTCTGGCTCTGCAGCCGCCGCCGCCTCCGTCGCCACCCTCACTTCATCCGCAACAAACCGCAGGGCCGCCGCCTCCCCCGGCCATCTCTCTAAGCCCAGTGGCGCCCCGAACCCGAACCCCACCGAAACCCTAACCCGAATACTTGGCGGCGCAGCGGCGGGAAAGGAGGAGGTCGCCGAAGGGGACAAAGACGGCGGCGGGAGGTCCTAGAGCGGATGAAGCCGGCGGCGCGTGGGTAAGTGGGAAGTCGACTGAAATTCGGGGGGATTTCAGTCGACCGATGATTAGCAATTCCCTTAAAAAAATTAAATTGGCCATGCCTCTGATGAGAAATCAACTAAAATCATTTTTCTACGACAAATCAAAAACTTAAACTGTTTATTGCACTCATTCTAAAACTGCATCGACATATCTATGTATTAATTTGAGAAATCAGATCTGTGCGTTACCTAACAGGTCAATGCTGATCTTGCCGTCGGAGAACCTGCCGGTGGCCTTGTGGCCGGCGAAGTCCTTCCCGTAGGGCGCGAAGTTGGCCCTGGTGATGGTCCGGAGGTAGTTGTTGTTGCCGGTGTCCACAACCGAGTCACCGAAGGCCAGCACGGCCGGCACTCTTCGCCCCGCCGCCGCCGCCGCCGGCGGGGGAGCTCCGAGGACGGCGCTGCTGCGCGCCGCCGCTCCGGCAAAACAGAGAACGAGAAGCACGGCCGAGATCAGGCTGCGCAGTATGGCAGTGGACGCCATGGTGGTGCTGGTGCGTACTGGTAGCGATCAGAGTGAGTGGAGAGTGGATACGCCATGCGTCCATGCATGGCTAGCCTTGTAGAGTGGTGCTCACTGTGAATAGCCCTGGTCAGTGTGAGACTTCGTCTAATTGCATGCAAGATCATGGGACTTGTTCCGTGCCATTACTGCTAGCAGCTGGTCGGCTTACATTAATTTGTGCAAGTGTGCGAAACGCCCGTTAGGAGATGGGACATATTAGTAGTGCTGGGAGTTGGGCCATGCCGGCACGGCACAGAAGCACAGCGTGCCTTCGTTGGGCCGGGCTGGCACGGGCACGGCCCAATTTGCTAGTTATTCTGGTCGTTGCATTTTTTCCCGCCGTCTGCCGCGCGAATGCTGAGTAAAATAAATTTTCCCGCTAGCGCCGAGCATGCTGCAGCTTGCAGCGTTGCATGAGCCCATCATTGGCTAGTCAAAAGCAGCTTACCTTTCACTGGCTAGTCAAAAGCAGCTTTTGGAGACAGCAACACAGCAGCTTGAGCTGCATGCGGGTTAAAAGATAGTAATTTTTTATGCAAACCATCACCTCGTTCTCCTCACATGCATGCATAGAGGGCTTTGGGACTTGTAACAGCAATGTTTGACCGTGGTAATACATGCATCCATGTATCCAACGGTCATCTTCCATAGGCTATTAAAGGCGACAGCTAGAAAAATGATTCCGGGCTTCTATCGGGCCGTGCCGGGCGGCACGGCGTGCCTGATTTTGGGGTACGGCACGGCATGGCTGTTGGGCCGGGCCGGCATGGCCCATTGGAATGTCGTGCTGGGCCGGGCTTCGTGCCTTATTTTTCAGGCGGTGCTCGGGCCAGCCCAACTGGCCCGGCCCAAACTCCCAGCACTACATATTAGGGCACCACACGGATCGTGGAAAATCTTGACGGCCAAAGCCGTCGAGAAAAACCCAGGAACCATTGAGACAGGTCACTCTCGACGTCCAGCCGTAGAGATTTGGTCGTCGAGATAGAGTGGTCGAGAGACGACCTGTCTCGACGGCCTGACCATCGATATTATCTGTCTCGACGCCTACGGACTAGCCGTCGTAAAAAATACGCAGGGCAGGCATGACCTATGGCACCACCTTTCTCAACGGCTGATCTTTGGCAGGCCGCACGGTCCCTCGGCACAGCCCAATTGGCTACTAACAACAACTGCATGGCCATCAAGATTACTTAGTTCGTCGCAGCTGGACCCGGGCCCGGCCTGCGCTGGCAGGTGGGCCCATGGACACCTTTCTCGACGGGCACGTTCTAGCCGTCAAGAATAATTTGTATATCAAAAAAATTTAAAAATTATAAAAACACTGTAATTTTGCAGCTGCTACTGCACCCAGCAGCAGTAGCTGCTGCTGCAACCTGCACACCCAACAAACCCGCACATTCAAATATCCCACAATTTCACAGATACAGATATATATATCTCCGGCAATATCAATATAATACATTAACACCATATCTCCGATAATATCAACATCACAATCACAACATTCAAACATACAAACATCACGACACATCAGTAAATTACTGCTGCGGTGGCGGGGTGCCGAAGAGCTGCTCCGCGAGGTTGGCGGCCATGTTCCTGGAGGCGCCCTCGCCGGCGCATTGTCCTGAGGATGTGGTACGTAGGAAGGATTCGTAGACATGGCAGAATCTGAACCCTGCGAGATTTTTTAATTACGCATTAGACATATATACTATGCAACAGTGTATTTATTTGACACAAGTGACTTACCACTGGATCACAGAACCTGGGACGTTCGACGTTCGGGTAGTTGGGCGTGGGGACGAAGATCGGCTGGGTCCCGTAAGGTCCCGGTGGTAGTGCCGTCTGTCCAGCGTAGCCGCCCTAGCCAACATATGTGCCTGGAGGGGCTGGGGGTGGCTACCGTAGACGTCCGAGCCCTGTACAGGGACCCGCTGTGCCCACCTGGCTAGTGGAGCTACCTGCAAGCCCCGCGTGACCGCTTAGACCGGCCTGCACATATATTTGAGTTCGTTGGTACACATGACAATATATGTATTTATAAAAATGAAATAAAGTTGTGCGAACGCGTTACCCCAGCGACGGACGCCTCAAGCTATCGCAGCCTTCTGTCGTAGTCCTCCTGCGCTGCTCTTAGGCTCTCTTGCATGGCCCTTATCATCTCTCTATCATGGGCCCGCTACTCCTCATGCCTCTTCTGTTGTTGCTCCCTCTCTCTCTGAAGGCGCTCCTCGAACTAGCGACAGGTCTCACCCCCGCTTTGGCTAGCCCGAACCTCGGGCATGTACTCTGAAGACCTGCAAAATATGTAAAATAACAGTCAGCTTTGTTGCAATCACAATGTACAAGTATTCGAAAGAGATCTCACCGTAAGTGGTTGCCGCCGAGAGCCAGCCGCCCATGAGCCTTACCCCCTATATGCTTATGGATCACGTAAGAGTCAAGGGGAGTCGTCTCTAGATTGCTCTCCTCCCTGTGCTCCTCTCTGTAAGCGTCCTTGCAGCGCTCCAGCATGCCGTTGTCATAGTTAAAATTATAAATAAGAATGAATATAAGGAAGTGGTGTTGACCAATATTGTCGACACTTACCAAACGAAGATATGCATGTGGATCCAAGATGGGTTGTCCACCAGGTGGTGCCTTTTTCGTGTGGGCCTGCTTCCATACGTTCATCGGACTTGGTCTAACACCCGTCTTCGCCAACTAAATTGCAATATGACCAAAAGGCGTGTTAGTAATAAAACCTGAAGTGAATAAGAATGAAAAAAATATTTACCAGTTTCTTCCCCAACTGTGCAATCGACCACCTCCCAGTGTTAGGCTTGTAGTCCTTAACGCCCCTATTCTTCTTGGCCTTCTCCGATTTCTCCTTCCACTCGGGGCTATCCCACTTCCTCCCTATAGCCTCCAAAGCGCCATCCTGACACTACTCCGGCCGCACCTGGTTGCACTAATCGGCCATCAAGTACAACTGGCGAGCCGCCTGGGGTGTGAGGTTTCGCTGCTCCTGTTTTCTACAAAAGGGCAACAAGGTAACAAACATATGTAACTTGAAATTATTGTTTGTAGTCGTTACTGACCTATGGTACTCCTGTACGGCCGTGACACGTGCATTGGATATCATGTCCTGAACTCTCTGCTTCGCCGTCTTTTCGATGACAGGAGCAAAGTCTGATTGCTAAAGGCCCTCTTGCGGAGCGAACCTGAGCTGTAGTGGGTTATAATAAGATATATAGTTAGTAGTAAGAACAAATGAATGTGAAAGTTATTTTGTAGCTTACCCATAACTCGCGGATGACCTGATCCGCGGCATTGCTATCCCCATGCGGGGCTAGCCTGTAGTCGTCCCAACTGTACGCCGGCCTTGTCATCCCGTCCAAGGTGATCATCCCAGGGTGTACTGCCTAGTCAGAGTGCCAAGGGAGTACCAGGCTGGTGTCTCTCATTGACATCTACCGTGGACATGTTGCTGCACATTTGTAATAAAGTTAGGACAAATTTGATTAATTAAAATGAACTAAGTCAAAAAAAAATAGTTAGGGCATTCAAAGGTTTGTACCTGTCGCCGTCAATCTGGAACGCTTATCGTCCAGTTTGCTGAGGTGGTGCAGCCCTTACCTTGTTTGGGCCCCTTTTCCTCCTGCTGGCCTGAGCGGACGAGCCTCCCTGGCTATCTCCTGCCCCACACTCACTAGCCCCACTCTCCTGAGTGAGAGCTAGCTCCTGGCCGGCCTCAGGGGCCTCCTCCTCCTCCTCCTCGGCACCCCGTGCTAGATTTACGAACTTGCGCGGCAGCATATCCTACATATGAAAAATTAAACAATAGTTAGTCACATAAATTATATACAATCACGAGAAACAATTGGAAGAAGTAAGATATTCAGGTTGCATGTGTAACCTGGAATATTGGTAATAACTAGCAGTAATTATCGTTGACATCCATAGGATCTTTCTTTGAGGGTCCCACATCATTCAGGTTTTGTTGAACCTCTTGTAGTTCATCTAGTTCTTCTTCGACATTTGGGTCTTCAATAGTATGTAGTTCATCTAGTCCCGACCCAATATCGACCATCATTGTGACGTTAAGTCGGTGATCCTATGTTGAGCACTCATACTCGTCAATCATTGAATCTGATAATCTCCCTGGACGACGGACCTTGTACACAACCCACCACGACTTCAAATCTTCCTTAACACTGCCTTTCACAGGTTTTTGGCATGGATAGGGCAGATAATACACCAGCTCTGCTTGGTTAGCGAGAATGAATGGATCATATTCTTTGAGACTGGAAGTGTGCTTGATCTCCACTAAACCAATGTCATGTTTACGCCGGACACCATCATATGGGTCAAAGCAAAGACAACGAAATAGAATTACTGAGAGCTCTTTACTTTCTTCGAATACAAGTTCGACTATCTCTTCAATGATGTCGTAATAGTCAACCGCATCCTTTCCCTGACATAAGACACAGCTGTTTACCAATCGCAAATCAAGTTTTGATCGCTCATCTGTAGAGGAACGAAATCGAAAACCATTTATATCGCAACGGTTATGAACTTTCACATATCTCATGCATTCACGCAACATTTGATGGAGATCGTTATGTAAGCTAGCATCAATAGCAGCTTGTTTCTAAAACCTTGCCAAAAAGTTCGGTCGTCCATGTCCAGCACCTACTCGCAGTAGTTGGGTTCTCTCACCAATAGTTGGCTGTCGATTTCCTCTCCATTCAACTCGAACAAATTCATACCTCATAGCTACCAACTCTTCAATGTTGTCGAACAAATATAGCAGTGCGACAACCCGTTCATCTCCTGTTAAGTCTCGAGTGAGATACTTGCCGACCGCCCGGCCTTTCACCTGATAACTTCTTAACTCAATGTGATAAACCCAACGATGATAGCCGACCTTGAACCCATTCTTACACAAATGCATCCCCATGTCATACCGCGTTCTCTTTCTACAATTCCCACACTCCGTACAAGGGTAATGTTCATAAGCGGTGTCAGGGTTAGGGGTCGCCTGGAAAGTACTATCCATGAATGCAGTAGCCTTCTCATACCATTCATCTGATTGTTGTCCGTTCGCTCTCCATCCATCGTACATCCACCTCCTCTCTTCTTCCATCGCTCTTAACACAATAAGCTACACGTTAGGGTTTCTCAATAGGCATAGGAAGGCTTCTAAACCCACCTGCGAAAGACTGCTTGGGCAGGTCTCGTTGTGAAGCCGAAAGAGAACGAGACAAAATTTCGGCAGCATGGCCCTACAGTTCTCCTAGTGCAACGATGGCTACAAAGCCAAAATTCAGCTCAATATCAATTATGCAAAGGAGAACTACAGGGTCATACCGTCGAAATTTTGCCGCGAACCCACCGCCATCGCAACTAAACATGCTCAAACGACCATTCGCAAGCTGTCCACTGGGACACCACAAACGGGCTGCCCACTGGACAATTCGGGAACATTTTACACAACCCGTAATGGAAACAAACGAATCACCGTTCTAAGTTACTTCCGCGTTGTGCTGTTCCCGAAAGGGTGACGTACGGTTAGGTGACATGCATTTCTAACATAACATACATAAACAATTTAAATATCCTAACATTATCAAAACTCTAACATTATAAAAAATAACAATATCACTAAAATATAATATAAGCATTAATATTATTATAATAAAATACTAACATCAGCATAAACCCTAACATTATCACTAAACTCTGAAATAAGCATTTCTAATTTACCTATTTTTATTCTTATTATAAATTTTCATAAAGAAATAATCGTTACTGCTAATTGCATATCTAATTACATTTTTGACGGTGTCGGATCCTCTAGACTAAGCTAAGTAATTTTTTAAAAAAATGGCGCGAAAGCGTTTCACGTACCTCCGAGAAAGTGCAGGTCGACAAAATCGCAGCGGGAAGGCGGCACGACAGTTGTGCGGCAGCGGCAGGAGCTCGAGGACGCGGCGAAGCGGCTTGCTCGGTAGGCACGAGACGGGCGACGTCGCGGCTTGGGCGCAGGGAGTAGTGGTAGGGGCGGCATCGGCGGCGGGGGCGGCGTCGGCGACGGGAGCGGCGGGGAGTAGGAGCGGCGACGGGAGCAGCGGCGGTGGCGCGGCGGTGGAGGCGGGCAAAGGCGACGGCGGCGGCGGACGCGGCGTCGGTTCGGGACGTGGGGCTTTGGCACAAAATGCCGAAGTCCCAAGAACCAACAGGCCTAATAAAGGTCTGTCTCGACGGCCCTTCGGTAGCACGTGGCAGCGACGGGGGTCAACTCTATATCGACAGACAGGTGACCGTTGCGAACCGATATCTTCTATATCGACGGCTGATGGCTGTCGAGTGAGAGTTGCATCGCCTCACAGCCATCCCAATTGTGCCACATGGCAGCCCGGCCTCCTCCTGGCCCTATTCTCAACAGCCATACGCCATCGAGAGAGAGTCGCCTCGCCTCACAGCCATGCCGATCATGCCATGTGGTAGCCCGGCCTCCTGCTGGCCCTATTCTCGAGACTGACACGAAGTACAGATTCAACCAGGTAGGCCCCAGGTGTGCTCGATGGCTTATGGCCGTCGAGAAATACACTCGTATAACTTCGTATAATGTATGCTATACGAAGTTATTACGACCATTCATCTGATTGTTGTCCGTTCGCTCTCCATCCATCGTACATCCACCTCCTCTCTTCTTCCATCGCTCTTAACACAATAAGCTACACGTTAGGGTTTCTCAATAGGCATAGGAAGGCTTCTAAACCCACCTGCGAAAGACTGCTTGGGCAGGTCTCGTTGTGAAGCCGAAAGAGAACGAGACAAAATTTCGGCAGCATGGCCCTACAGTTCTCCTAGTGCAACGATGGCTACAAAGCCAAAATTCAGCTCAATATCAATTATGCAAAGGAGAACTACAGGGTCATACCGTCGAAATTTTGCCGCGAACCCACCGCCATCGCAACTAAACATGCTCAAACGACCATTCGCAAGCTGTCCACTGGGACACCACAAACGGGCTGCCCACTGGACAATTCGGGAACATTTTACACAACCCGTAATGGAAACAAACGAATCACCGTTCTAAGTTACTTCCGCGTTGTGCTGTTCCCGAAAGGGTGACGTACGGTTAGGTGACATGCATTTCTAACATAACGCGCGGGGTATGAGTTAGATGCACTCCACCAAAACCCTAGCCGCCGCGCCCCTCCCGCTCCTGAGGAAACCCTAGCCGCGCGACGTGGTGCTAGCACGCCGGCGCGCGACGTTCCACCCCTGGACGTGTGGATACCTTAGAGGCACTGCCGCTTTCGCGGACGTGCTTGCTGATCGGCGACCTCTCCCCGAGCCCGGCGACCTCTCCCTGAACACGGGCGACCTCTCCGCGAGCACGGGCGACCTCTCCCTGAACACGGGCGACCTCTCCGCGAGCACGGGCGACCTCTCCCTGAGCATGGGCGACCTCTCCCCGTCACCGGCGACCCCTTGACGAGCACCGGCGACCCCTCAACGAGCAGTCGACGTGCTGACCGGGGCGTGTACAACTACTTCCTCTACGTGCGCGAGTCTTCTTCCGCTGCATCCGCACGTCGAGGGTAACGATCCATGGTCCCCTACTTACATGTTGATCCTGGGTGTGCGCGAAAATTTTGATTTTCGTCTAGCGTAGCCTGCGCGTTCCCCATTAAGGATTGCCCATAAGCACCCACGACGCCGCGTCAGGAGCCTCCGCCGCCGCTTCAGCCCCCTTCGCCGTGGGCAATGACGGTCCCGGCGCGCCTGGATGCTGCCCCCTCCGCCGCTGAGAGTTGATGAAATCCATAAGCACCGGCGGAAGCGCCGCCACGATGGCCTCCGCAGCCGCTTCGATCTCCTGTTCCGCCGCCACTAGTGCGGCGGCGTACGCGGCGTCGGCGGCAATCTGCGCCGCCACCACGTTTTCCTCCTCCTCTTTCGCCGCTAGCGCAGCCGCCAGCGCCGCGGCTGCCTGTTCGTCGACTTGGAGGTGGCCGTACGCCGCCAGCTCGGCCGCTTGGCCCGCGACGACGGGCCCGGCCAGTCCACCTCCTCTTCTCCAGGCTGGACCGACGGCAAAGGAGGCAGCAGCGGCAGATCCTCCGTCGCTGCCACCGCCCAAGCTACGAGGTAATCGGAGCTAGCGTCGAAAGACATGCTTTTGGTTCTTTCTGCTTTCCTCCGCTTCGTTCCCCTGTTTTTCTCCCTCTGGCTGCGAGCTCCGCTCTTTGGTCTAAGGTTGGAGAAGACTGAGATGGAGGCGGCACAACGTATTACGCCTCGCTTTATATAGACCGACGGCTGTGCAATGTCCCGTCGCGCTGCGGGCTATCCGAAGCGTCGCTGCGCGTGAAGAGATGGGCAATTAAAACCCACTACCCGAGCTGAAGAGATGCGCGCACACGCGCCGTCTCGCGGAATACCAAACGCGCCAGTCGCTGCACAACACATGCCCCGGTCGCGCCGTCAGTGGCAGAGGATATATCAATACAATTCAAAGCCTACTGCGTAGGCACGGCCCACCGGCGCGAGCAGGGCCAACGGTGTTTCCACGGTCTGACGCGTGGCCTAGGCCGGGTGCACGAACCGGCGCGGATGGTTTCGCCTCCGTATCTGCGCCTGGCAAACGTGCCCTTCCCGTCAGTGAAACACTGTGCCGCGCCGCAGAGCCCACAGTGCGCGCGATTTGACGCAATAAACTAAGGAAAAAATGGCTAGGTCCTTTAGCCACGACACGTTACGCAGCGCTTATCCGTTAAGCACGCGTTTAAAATAAATTACACAAATGTTCGTAGCACAGAGTCCGGGAACAGTTAGACCGGGTCAAACTACGACCCGTGCTGAAACTTGAGCTTTTCTAGCTCGGTCTCCAAGTCCCGGATTCGCCTTCGCGCCTGAAGCGGCTCGATGACTTGCTTCTCCATGTCGTTCCTCTCCTGGCGCAGTTTTGCACGGGCTTCGATGAGCTCCTGCTCCTGTTTCCTGAGCGTTTCTTCCGCGAATTTGGACTTTGTCCCGGCTTCCCGGAGCACCGCGATCTCCCCCGCGAGCTCGTCGCGGGTTCCCTCAAGCCCTCGTATGGTAGAATTGCGCTCAGCCAGAGTGGCCTCTAACTCTTTGGAGACCATTTCCCTGCGGCTGTATTCTTCGTCGAAGAGAATCCGGACCCGGTCTGCCTCCTCGCGGGCTGCCTGGGCTCGGATCGTTGCAGCGGCCTCCGCCCCTTGGGCCTGGGTGAGCCTCGCCACGGCCTCCCGCTCCTTCTCTTGCGCAAACTGGAGCGCGGCCTCTAGCTTGGCGATGCGGGCAGCATGGCGAACCTCGTTTTCAACGGCCGTCTTGACCGCGCGCTCCGTCTCAGCCCGGGCATGCACGAGCTCAGCAGAGAGGCGCTCAACGCTCGCCGCGTCGTCAGCTGACCGCTTGTTCGCCGCTTCCATCAGCGAGGATGTACCGGCAATGAGGCCGTAGAACTAAAACAAAAGAATGCATATCAAGACGATGAAGGGCCAGCCCCTAAGCATGGTATGCATATTCCGGAGTATTACCTTTTTGTTGAAAGACAGCATCTTCTTCAACCTCTCTTCGACGGCACCGCCGACGGCTTTATCGAGCCCGTGGACACACGCCTCATGGTACGGCAGGGGCAGACAGCCCACAGAGGCTTGACTGCTCTCCTCCAGCGACACGGAGCATGACGATGATAGTGGCGCTGCCGAAAGCCGGGCCGCCGTTCCGACTGCGACCGCTCGCCCCTCAGCCTCCTTCACCTTGGCTATAAGCTCGGCCTCCGCCGCCGTCGCCTTCGCCGCCACTAGCTTGGCCTCACAAGGTTCAGCCTGAGCCGATACCAGCAGGGCCTCCAGTTCGTCCGCTTCAGCCTGGTGGCCATAAGCTCAGCCCCGCTCCCGTCTGCCGCCGCCGGAAGGGCACGGGCCTCACCTCCGCCAACTTGGTCGTCCAGCGCTACCTTGCCAGCTGCCAGGGATTCCTCGAGGTTTTCCCCCGCCCAGACCGCTTGTTCCGCGGCTTCCTGGGACCGCCCAAGCTCGCCCAGAAGTTGGAGGACCTCCTGCGCGAGTTTCCGCCTTCCCGTCGTCGGCTCAGCTCGCTCCGCAGCCCTCTGAGCGGCATACTGCGCTTCCACGAGCTGTGCCTTGAGGCTGCTCACTGCGTCCTCCGCCAAAGCCAGGCCGGCTTTCGTCGCCCGGAGCTCCGCTTCTCCCAGGCTCTCTCCCTCCACAGGGGGTAGGAACGTGGGTGTAGCACCCAACGCCAAAACCGGACGTGGTCGATGGGGCACCGCCACACCTGCCGCTTTCAGCCGACACCGCTCCGCCTCTGCCTCCGCGCCTCTTCCATGCGCTGACGGGCGATGTTTGCCTCGCCTACCGGAACGGTGTCCAGGCGCCGCATAAGGTCCTCCCTTGTCAGATCTTCACCTTCGGCGGGCCTCCACCCACTCTGGGATGGTAGAGATCCAGCCCGCGGACGTCAGAGGGGCCACATTGGACAGCGAAACATCCGTCCAGCTCAACGGCGTAAGCACGCGCACCTGCCAATCCCAACCGAACAGCAGCATGCGCCGGTCAGGCGCCGGAGGTATTTCCCCGAGCGGGGTCTTGAAGAGATCGGCGAATCCCCGGCGGTCGATCGGCCACCACCCATGCGCTGTGCGCCCTTCGACGCGTAGGGGTGTAACCCACAACGAGGCTTCCTCGATCTCCACCTTCACGGTCTCCGCGACCTCCTCAGATGCATCCAACACCGCCACCGGCAGGCAATATGATGACCCCCCATGAAATGACTGCCTCTCCTTGCCTCGCGCGTCCGTCGGTCGCAGGAGCCCGGCAATCTCCAGCGATTGCACTAGGAACCCCTCTCCTTCGGTCTCGACCGGTGCGTTTTCGGCCACCCTGGCTTCAGCAGGAGGAGGCAGCGCCTCGACCGCCACCTTGGCGCTACGTACTGCGATCAAAGATGTGCATGGCGGTCAAGCGTGGAGGCAACATTAACAGCAAAAGACGCGAAAACACTTACACGCCGTTTCCAACTCTGTGCCCTCGTACGCCCCGGGCGTTGGGCGCAGAAAGAGCTCCGTCTCCAGCCCGCCAACACAGCTGGTGGTGGGCACGGCCGCTTTCTTTCGGCCTGCGGGAACCTTCCTCGTGGGCCCCCGCCGTGGCACCGTTGCCAGCGGTGGACCGGCCGCCGGTGTGATATCCTCATCGTCGCTGCTCGGGACGGGCAGGTACGTCCTCTTTTTCTTTGAGGGCGCCACCCCCTGGATGCGCACGCAGTGCAGAGCTTAAGGGCCGTCCATCACCCGATATTAGATTTACGGCGGAAGGAAATGACTTACCTGCGCCGGCGCCGTACGCTTCCTCGCGTGCGACTCCGCGCCTGCCTATGCCACGCCGGCCGCAGCCGACGCCAGCGCCGAGCTCCCCTCATCCGACATCAGCGATAGGGCTAATGCCCCGCCAGACGCTGCCAGCGACTTCCCCGATGGCGAGCGCGCCGCCAACGGTTGCGGGGCCAAAGGCTCATCAGCGAAGCCCGTGGCTTGCGTGGGCCTCTTGGTCACCTTCCACGTCTGCTGCAAATGATCAGCGCGATCAGTCAGAGGCTTCAAAGGCGCACACGGCAGGGAATTTAATTGAACACCTTGCGGGCGCATACCGCGGACAACTTATTCCGCACGAATTTTCCAGGACGAGGATTCTTGTCCATGGGCAGCAGCATGCCCGCGATCCTAGCAGCCTCGCCAAGTGGGAGTCCTCCGGGAGATCATAATTTGCCACAACTCGCACCGACCTAAAAACAAACAAGACAGCGCGGCGCGCGCTTACCTTGGTGGAAATCCCGGACCGGGTCCTCCCAGCCGCCCATCTCGCTGACACACCACTCCCGGCGCCCCAGCGGGCTGATCCGGTGCCGGACAAGCTATTGACGATATCATAGCCTGTCAAGCCTTTCCTGGCGAGCCCCCCGATCTCCTGCATTGACACTTGGTCCTCCGGCAGGATCTCGCTGCGCGCAAAAACCGGGATGTCTGGTGCGGCTGAGGTGTATTCCAAGATCGAGCCCCCGCGGTTCAGGTAGAACCACCGCCAGGCCCAACCGTCGACCTTCGTCCTTACCTCGTACCCCGGGTACGATTGGCTTCCCCGGGCTCGGCGCGCGGTCAGGTAAAAGACGCCGCCGTTGCCCACGCGGTGGCCGACGGACTTCAGCTCGAAGTAGTGCTGAAGAAGGCTCCCCGTGGGTCGCCACCCATAGAACGCCTCGCACTGGTGGGCAAAGATGGATAGGTGAACGTATGATTGCGGAGACAGGTTCTCCGGCCTCCGCTCCGTGAAGGCAAAGAAGTCCGCGATGAACTGAGATTCCGGCACGCGAAATCCGCAGATAGCCGAACTCTCAAAGCAGACCAGCTCGTCGGCCTTGGGCCTTGGCTCCGGGTCCGCGCCGGCAAGCCTCCACGAGCCCGGCTTAACGAAGCCGTCCCTCTCCAGCTCCGCCATCCTCTCCTTCGTCAGAGCGCTCTCTCCGATGGCAACCATTGCGGCAGAAGGCAGGGAGCAAGGGGAGAAGACGAAAGCAAAGGCCATGGGGATGATTCTACAGTGTGAGTTTCCCCTTGCGAAACACTGCCTTATAAAAGAAGACAACGGCCGAAGCAAAAATCGTGTGAATCGTGCCCAAGAGGGCGTAACTTCCCCACCTTTACATCAAATCAGATTCAATGCTCAGACTTCGGCTCCCGAGCCAAATCTTCCCGCACGGCGCGCAGTAGGGATTTTCTCTAAACCTCAGACCGGCTCGCCACGTGACCCGCTCGAGGCTCGGGGGCTGGCTGTTGGTGATTGATAAGCGGCCCACCCCAAGACGGGCCTTGGGCTGATTTCGTATCAGCCCACCGCGCATACAGAAGGTCCAAAAGGCCACCCTTGGCCGTACTAAAGGAGGCGCCTAGCCCGCCAGGGTCTGCCTCGAGCATGACCGGGTCAACCGCGTTGTCCTGGGACTCTGTCAGGGGCGTGGCGCACCTCCCGGGCTACCCTTAGCCCGGTAGAAGGCTCCGCGGATAGTCCGCCTGTCCGTGGATAGGTGGCGACAACTATCGTGTCCCACTGCACTTCCTCCGGCCTTCACCGGAACGAACTGTGTCTCCCCGGGAACCCGCAGCCCGGGGAAGGGCACGCGGGCAGCCCGGTCTGTCGTCTGCCATCTTTGGCAGGCAACGGACGGTTGTTACACTACGCGACGCCCCCAACGGGCGGCGCGAGGCTGGCCCGATCCAGTCAATGATATACTGGGGATAAAGGAAAAGTGCTTTCTCCCTAAAGAGGTTTCCCCCCTATATCGGCATGTTAAGACAAACACGTGTCCAGTACTAACCCGACCAGCTTCTCCCTGCAGGCTTGAGACCAGACAGAGCCCTAGAACGAGACAAGAACCTCACCACTAAAGGAAAGACCGGCGCGGGGCCCACCGCATCAGCTTCGGGTGACCCGCCGTGCCTATAAAAGGAGGATTCCTGGACATTCGAAGGGATCCGAGATCTGACACAGCTCCAAGCGCACAAGCCAAATTCATCCGAAGCTTCCTCGACAGTAGTCTTTGTCCTTAGCTACCATCGTTGTAAGCTCTTGATCGGTGCCTCCAAGCCCGGTCTCGGCACCCTTGTACTGTTTTCCACCGTATAAGCAACAAGACTGGAGTAGAGCTATTACCCGGCAGTGGGGGCTCGAACCAAGGTAAATCACTTGTGTCTTCACGGTTCATATTGTTCTCCCCTCTTCACTGTACGAAGGATCTGTACCCGGATCACCGAATCGCACCGGGCCCTCGTCTGGGAAGATAGCGCGGCCTCAACCCCCGCAGGCTTGGCCGCCGCCCCGGGCTGCTGAGAAGGGTGGTCATTGGGCCTCACACTAACTACAAACTCCTCTGCCGGTCCGTGTGCCCGCTGCTCTTTAGGAGCGCGATTCCCAGACACCGACAGTAAGGGATGCATCTTCGTCGACTTAGAAGGTCGCCTTGGTTTTTATCATCGACAGGATTAGGGATTGTATTTAGTTAAAGAAATAAAGACGTAGTTTTCGCATCATATTTAAAATTGTGTGTGGAGTAGACCATATCGAATTAGCGCAGGATACGATACGACCTACTCCCCGACCGTACCCGACCCGTTTTCACCCCTATTGTATGACCGTTAGGTTAATTATCATTTTTTATGGTTATGGTGACCTTCCTTTCCATGGCCTAGTCCAGCACCCCCTCATATATACTTTTTTGAGTTCCCTTATAGAATACAGAAATTACAAAACCAAATAAGGGTAGGGTTTAAATGCCATTTGCGACCACATGACATGCATCAAGATTCGTGCTTGGCCCCACTCAACCTCAAAGGAAAATTTGGAAAATTAACCCAACAACTTTTCAAAAAAATCAATTGAGTTCTTTTCTTCCTCCTCTCACCATCTACTCGTCTCCACTCATGCCGGTCGCCAACCAACGCCGCTACCGGCGGCAGCCACCGCCACGCGGGTCGCTACCACGGCGGCACGGGTGCGTAGCAGCCACTTATTTGATGCCGGAACACGCGTGGTGCAGTGGCCGAGCATGCGATTAGCGGACAGTTCAGATTGCGAAGAGCGTGCCAGCCGGAGAAGGTCATCGATGACACGTGTGCGGGTAGCGGTTGCTAGAATCACGGGTTAACTGCGCGGCGCACAGTGTGCACATGGGCACAGCGGTGTGGGTGCGTCGCAGACGCTCCTTTGATGTCAGAACACGCATGGTAGGGTGGCCCAATGTGCGGATAGCAGCCAGTTCAGATCGCGAGGAGCGTGCCAGTCGGAGGTCGGCGGCGGCCAGGTATGCGGGTAGCGGTACGCACTTGGGCACGCGGCACGCACTTGGGCACGGCGTCCTAACGCATGTGCGCAATAGCGGCTCCAATGTACGTGCGTCAAGGAGGCCGCAGGCTAGTAGGCTAATGGTCGCCGATGGCGGCGTGGCCACTGCTAGCCCGGCTCGGCTTGGAGGAGAAGAGGATAAGAAGTGGAAAAATAATAACCCAATTGCTATCCTGAAAAAGATTTTGGGGTGTCTTTACAAATTTACCATGTGGGGCTTGGCATGGATGTTAGCAAACATTGTGTGGTTGCTAATGCGCTTGGAACTCCATATGCATATGGAAAATTCGAGTTGCTTAGAATACATGTGCCACCATCTCTACTGCTCTCCCAAGCTGAAGCAGTTGTAACGCTGTCCCTCTCCATGCTCCATCTGCCTATTTATCATCCCCATCCCTTGTTGTGTCCATGTTTCCGTCCCACCCAGCCCCTACGGCATGGTGAGCTAGGTTAGAACCAATTGAAACTTAGGTCAATTGAAGCAAGAAACAACCAAAGGTATCTACTTCATCGAAGGATGTCATGAGAAAACGAATCAAGGATAATCTACGGACTGTCAATGTGGAGCAGATCGACACCCGACACAGGTGTGGCAAAATAGCCCCCCTTGGTTGAAATGTGCTCACTTTGCCAAGAACCTTAGGTCAATTGAAGCAAGAAACCACCGAAGGTATCTACTTCATCGAAGGATTTCATGAGAAAACGAATCAAGGATAATCTGTGGACTGTCGATGTGGAGCAGATCGACACCCGACACAAGTGTGGCAAAATAGCCCCCCTTGGTTGAAATGTGCTCACTTTTCCAAGAACCTTATCCGCAAGGCGCAACAGGGACAGTTCTACCGACAAGAAGGTCAAGTGGTGTCTCAATGCCACTAATGGAATAACTAACCCGACATATATAAGGGACAAGGAAGCTAGGGGATAAATTGTACTATTGAGGCCCGTCACATGTCAGAAGGTGTATCACTAGGTGCAGTGGCGGAGCTAGGATTTTCGAAGAGCCTTGGCACGACCTAAACTAACGCGTGGACTACTAAAGAATGCTACCACATCATATATATAACACAAGCGAATTTGAGGCACATAATAGTCAATTTTCACTCAAATCATTGTCTAACAATATTTCACATAAATAAAATGAGAAAAAGCATGATAAATACCTAAATAATAGAGGCCAACCACATAAAAGAGGCACCGAACAAGTCCAAGTAGAAACTCTGCAATAAAAATCATATGGGTTAGCATTTTCACATCGTATAACTTAAAATTACAATCACATTTAGTATATTAAAAAAACATGACATACCACTAATAAGTTACTTAACCAATTTACTTGATTCAATTTACTTGATTGGGCCATGGAGTTGAAATGGCCTACTCTGTAGAGCCACGGCCCATAGGTCCACTCCGCACAGCTCAATTACTACAGCAACTACTCGAATTTCCGAACCAACCAGAGTTGAGGAAGCTGGCAGATCAAATCGACAAATCGAGACAAGAATTCCTCAAAAAAAGAAAATCGAGACAAGGAAGAAGCAGCAGCGAGCTGAGAGCCTGATAGTGGACTGATCGAGATGGAGTGGACGACGGTGGAGACGGGGGACGGGGCGAAGCTGAGCGCCTGAGCGTGCGGCTATTCAAGTCGGCAGCGGGGGAAGAGGCGGCGGAGGACGTGGCAGTGGTGCTAGTGCATCCCTACACCATCCTGGGTGGCGTGCAGGGCTTGCTGCGCGGCATCGCCGAGGGCCTCGCTCAGAGTGGGCTTCGTGCCGTCACCTTCGACATGCGCGGCGCCGGGTGGTCCACGGGCCAGCGAGGCGAGCCGGTGAGGCCGTGAGGGGCGGAGGCGCGGAGGTCCTCTGGCTGCGGCGCCGAGTGGGCCTTTCCCCTTTTGGCCTAGGCTACAAAGGCCAACTCAGCTCAGCTCTATATACCAAGGAAGTACTTGGACCGGGAGCCTGGGCATAGGCCCAGAGTGGCCGGACCTTGGCTCCGACCCTGACTAGGTGCTTCTATCAGAGAAGACGCCATAACCGTCTACTCCATCTACTTCCTTTACTAGGATGGTGGAAAGACGTTTTGGTCAAGCACTGTAATGTAATATGACATGCTTGTCCCAGTTAAAGAGGACAAAATTAGGGCAACGCGGTCATTGCATGTTAGAATGACTGAGCACTTGTATGCCACATAGAAGAAAGATTGAGCACCTTAAATGGACAATAAAATCATTCTAGAAATGTACACAGATCGATTAGCTTTTGAGGTGATGTCTTACAGATCGATTAGCTTTTAGAGTCATCACTACAGGACACTGCCACACTCTCGACGGTTTAAACCGTCGAGAAAACAACAAAACTGTCGAGTTAAATTAGTCTCGACAGCCAGCCGTCGAGGACACTTCGTCGAGAGAGAGTAGCAGTCTCGACGACCTGACCGTCAAGACTATTACTCTCGATGGCTGACGTTGCAGCCGTCGACACAGATCGACCAGACGCTGTTCGCAGTAAGGGCGCCCTAGTATCGATAGAGAGCAAGTGGGTCCCACCACCTAGCCAAGCTCGTGGTGACGTGGCACGGGCAAACAGTGTCGATGGTTGACGCTATAGCCGTCGACACTATAATTGTTCGGTCCACACAGTCCTGGGGCGTACTCTCGACGGCCATGCATTGGCCGTCGAGACAACAACAGAACAGAAAAAAATAATTTTGAAAAACCAAAAAATCACAAATTTTCGCGGCTGCTGCTCAGCAGCAGCCGTACCTGCAAACCCAAACACCCTGGCATTGACATATACCCCACATCGCATATAAGTGACCAAAATTCATCAAAATTCATCAAAAGCACATAAATATATAGAAATTTCATCACCACACATATATAACACATCAAAGTTCAAGTTTCAAACTGAATGCATTAAACCTAGCAAGCTATTGATCCGGATCGCTCGGCCGGGTTTCGCTTGATGGGGGTGGATTGGATGGTTGGGTAAACATCGGCGGGGAGCTCGCGAAGAGGCCGGTAACCCAGGTGGGACCCTCCTGGCTCGCTGATGTGTCTCCTCCCTCCTTGCCGTATAGATCACCGATAGCCGTTGAACCGGAACCCTGCATATATAACACATATAAACGGTTTGCAACATGAATTAACGTGAGTTAATAACTTACCATTGCTCCTATGTTGGTTGATGGTAATCATCGGACGTCAGTGTAGCCCACCTTCTAGGTCTTCGAACTTTGTACACAACCCACCATGACCGAAGATCTTTCTCGTGGCGTTTAGTACTACCTTTCATTGGTTTGCGGCATGGATAAGACAGATAGTACACTTGCTCTGTCTGGTTGGGAAGTATGAACGGATCATACCCATATAATCATGTCGTGTGATTAACCTCCACCGAACCTAACTCTGGTCGACGTCTAACCCCTTTGAAAGGATCAAACCAAATGCAACGAAAGAGAACAACTGATAGTTCCTTACTTCCTTCGAATATTTAAGTTCAACGAAAGAGAACAACCGATAGTTCCTTACTTCCTTCGAATATTTGAGTTCTTTCCTTCGAATTGGGGTCGTTCATCCATGTCCATTCTCTTTGTATAAACTGATTCTACATGTCCCCCACTGCTTCCATATTGTCGAACACATATAAGAGTGCAACCAATCTTTCTTCCTGTGATAACTCTCGTCTTGTACTTCTTCCCACAGGATTGCCTTTCCTATGAAACAGTTTTAGGTCAGATTGGTTCGTTCCAAACTGTGTTGTATCTTGATAATCGAATGTTGACATTATGTTCAGCGGGAAATAACGAAGCACTTTCCTCGCCACACTAGTCTGCCTCTTATTTCCTTGAGCGTCCTCTATCTCGACATATCTGGACTCCCCACATTTATCACAAGACTGCTTACCTGCATCATTTTTATAGTACAACATACAATGATTTGGACAATAGTGTATCTTCTCATATGGCATTCTCAGACCACCTATCAGTTTCTTACACTCGTACCAATTAGGAGGCAACTTGTGACCTTGAGGAAGGACATCGGACCACAAGGATATGAGCTTGTCGAAACAGTTGATAGAGAAATTATATTCGCACTTAATTGCTAACATACGGGCCACAACAGACAAGAGGACCACCGTTGTGCTATTGTGCAGAGGTTGTTTTGCAGACTCGAGAAGTTCCATGACTTCAGACAAAGCTGTGGGTGGCTCTGCGTCCGAAAAATAATGACCGAAGCCATCCATCATATCATTCACCCGATCAATTTCATCGAAACCTTCACCGGTTGGGAGTGATGTTGGCGATGGATCAGCCCGCCGACTTTCTCCATGATAAACCCATCAACGGTACTCGGCTTTGTAGCCATGCGTATCCAGGTCTATCTCCATCTGAGCGCGGTTTTTTTCTTACAATTCCCATGAGGGTTTTATATTAGGCTTTGGAAGGCTTCTAAACCCATCTACGAATTATCGTTCGATCACACGTCGCGTTGCGGTACCGGAGGTTCGAGACGAGATTTCGACAGCATAACCCTACGGGTTCTCCTAGTGCAATGATGGCTTGGGAGCCTACAAAGGCTCCGAAGCACTTATTTTATGCATAGGAGAACCTCTCTCAAGGTTACACCGTCGAAAATCTCATCTCGAATCATCTAGTACCACAACGCGACGTGTGATCGAACGGTAATTTGTAGGCTATCCACTGGGACGCCCATAAGGGGCTCTACTGGACAATTCGGAAATGCGTGTCACATCTCGTATTACAACACAACGAATCACCGTCCGTGTTTCATACGAGATATGCTGCTTCTGAACAGGTGACGTACGGTTAGGTAACATCCACTAAACTCATTCACGTACACTACCTAATCGCACAATAAATAATGAAAATCACCATCAACAGTCATAATAAATAAATTAATACATAGTTAACAACAACCCTAAATTTTAAACTACATTTCATACTATTTTTTTAATTTTTTCTATTTTATATTATTTAATTCATGTTAATCATGATTATACAGCAATTAGTCTCGACTAAATATTAGTGGCCGTCAACACTACACTAACAGCATTTCAAAAACAGTGGGAAAAAACATTGATGTAGGTGCGGAAGATGCGACGGGGTGACGGAGGCAGCGGGACAGCGGCGCAGCGTCGGTGCGGGCGCGGCGGCGTGGCGGCGGCGCGACGGGGAGGCGAGAGGGCTCGGGACTTGGCAAAAATGCCAAGTCCCAAGCCCTACCGCTGGATCTAATGCGTCGCAGTCTCGACGGCCATGTGTTAGCCGTCGAGACTATGCCCGTAACGGGCGAATCCAATGCGTGTATATGAACAGCCACGTGCAGGCCGTCGACACAGCCCTTGTCCGAGCTTTGTATCGACGGCACGCGAAAGCCGTCGACACTGCGCCTCCCAACTTGTCTCGACGGCATAGAGCCCAACCGTCGGTACTGTCGTCGGGGGAGATTGTATCAACGGCTAGGTACATTGCCGTCGAGACTATCTCTACCGACGGCAACTATTGACTACCGTCGATGTAGCTACTTGTCTCGACGGCTTTATAAGGAGCCGTCGAGAGAACTCTTAGTCTCGAGGGCAGCACCCCCCAAGCGCTTAATCGGTCAAACGACTCTATTTCAGTTTTAAAAAATTCAAATAAAACATTTGAAATGATCAGACCACTCCATGCTGTTTCCTACATAAAATTACAAGTATAGAAAAAAAATCAAATTTTTTAAAGGTTACCGTGCGGTGACTCCTTTGTAAACGAAAGCTTTTCGGAGAATTCGAGGTAAACGTTTAATATTTCATGCGTTTCCATGATCAATAAACATGCGTTTGAATTTAACTCATTTTTAGTAATATGGTCACATTTATGTATGGCTTAGTACACTAATCGATAACCTAATCCGATAAAAATTTAAATTTTTAGCTATTCAAAATTAAATATTGAAATTCAAACATTAGTTAAAGGCTACGTAGACTTATATTATTCGATTGTAACCTAACAAAAAACATAGCAAAACACATTTCATCAACACGACATTCACATCATTTAACTACATATCATAAAAACCTTAAAGAAATTTGAAATGAACTTTAAATCACAAATTTTTTTGAAAAAACAGGAATTAAAATGTTTTCAAGAATAGTTGTGTCGACGGCCACCATATTGCTGTCGACACTGCCTTCTCGGTGCTCCCTGTATCGACGGCTTAACGTCTGGCCGTCGACACAGCGTAGACACCGTCATGCCTATGGCACTTCCGTGTGGCTACTCCAAGCACTGTCGACGGCTGATTGGTGTGCCATCGAGAGTGTCCCATATGGCTCCCTGTATCGACGGCTTAACGTCTGGCCGTCGACACAGCGTAGACACCGTCATGCCTATGGCACTTCCGTGTGGCTACTCCAAGCACTGTCGACGGCTGATTGGTGTGCCATCGAGAGTGTCCCATATGTATTGACGGTTAGTAAGTGGTCGTCGATACTAATGGATGTGTATCGACGGCTGTATGGTGGCTATCGAGACGGTAACTGGCAGTCGACTCTCCTGCCGATTCCTGTAGTGCATGTCTTTCATTTGAGTACTCTATCGCTGGTTTGCCAATCGCTTTGTAGGGGTTCGGTCAGCCGCTAGAGGTGCTAAGAAATGTATTTGTCTGACCTAGTTCGACGATTGATGACCGCGCGCCTCTACGTGTATTTTTTTGGCATCTGATCGTAAGGGTTAATTAATTTCCACCCAGCTAATAACCTTGGGGTAGTGTTCTATTAGGATAGATGGAAGAAATGATATTTGCCAGCAAAGTTAAAGAAAGAAAAAAAAGAAACCGGCTATATCGTTCAACTTTTATAAAAGAATAACAATCAAACTTATGAATTATCGATTGGATCTCCACATAAAGCTCTTGATTTTCCATAACTATCGAACAAAGCATGCACAATGCATGCCAGGTGATTATGTCATCCGTTTTAAAAAAAAAAAAACTTATCGTTCCAATTGTAGAAGATATTTGCATCTCGTCCGGTAGTTCGATGCATGGCCACAGCCCACAGATCATCGTCACGCTTCATCCATTTATGTGAAGTATGTTTCCACGATTTGGTCGATGACGACCTTGTAGGCCTTCGCCGTGGGGTGGAAGCTGTCCCAGAACAAGTACTGCGCCGGGTCCTCGCACAGCGGGGTCGCGAAGTTGCACAGCACGCCCGACGCCAGCCCCATGTACCCGCAGCAGGCGTCCCTCCCGTTCTTGAACCCTGCGTCCATCCATGCGCGAACGAATGCATGCAATAACAGCTTAGAAGTATCGGTAATGATCATTTCAAAATATTGTAACTTTAGATAGAATAGATGATAGAAATAAATTTTTTAAAAAAAAGATAGTGTAAAGTATGAGAAAAATTTCAGAGGGAAGGAGATAGAGGGAATAGATAATAGTGAAATATGAAATGTGACTGTGTAAGGATAAGGTGTCTCGCGTGGATGCGCTGATAACGCATCCAATATTGCATGCGTACCTAGGGCCTGGTGGCGGTGGATCATGTCGGCGAGGATGGCGTAGAGGTCCATGAAGACGAGGTGGACGCCGGGGAGGCGGGCGGCCAACTTGCCGATCTCCTGGTTGAGCGCCTGGTTGAACAGCAGCGCCAGCTGGTTGCGGTCCGTGGAGCACTGCCGCTTCACCCCGCCGGCGATGGTCCGCTGCGACGGCAGGCACCCGATCGGCGGCACGCCCACCACCGCGATCTGCCGCGCCCCTAGCCCGGCCAGTGTCTGCAATGCCACCACATGCATGCATTCATGCGCGTCCGTCCGTTCAAACCCTCAGGGTTGTTCAGATCGAGAGAGAGAGATAAACAGATCGGATGGATCGATGCATTGTGCATAGCTATGCTGGCATTTACGATCATTTTTAACTACTATTACTATATAAATCGTCTTTTCAACTGGAATAAAACTGTCTATAAAAAAATGGCATAAAACAAGATGCGTCGTATGAGCTATGCTACTTGAAAACCTCAAAGCAGCAAGGATCGATAGATGTTTCGTGCCATTTTTTCTTTAAAACCGGAGATGCTCCACATCTTTGCTAGTTTCTTTATCAGCCGATATAGATATGTGTTGGTTCTCAACCTGACTCAAATAATCTGAGCTTCTCTGCTGGTTGTTCGAAAAAACAGCACAGATGAATTCCTCCCGCCTATACCCGATTAAGATCAGGGACAAAGATGTACCATCATGTATTAATTATTATGGTCTTATTCTCCGGTAGATTGGTAACTAGCTAGTGCATACCTCGATGAAAGTGGAAGCCCTTTGGGCCATGAAGTCCCTGTACTCGGGCTCCGTTTTGCCATCGGCGAACATGAAGTGCTGGAGGATATCGTTGCTGCCCCAGCACACAACGTAGAGCGCGCCCTCGGGGACGCTGCCTACCTTCGCCTTGTACTCCACAAACAGCTCCAGCTGCTGCTCCACTGTCAGCGCCGACTGCATTTCATAATCCATAGATGAATTATCAGCATCCATAACTTAATTACAAGATTATATATGCAGGGAATTTCTTTTTCTTTTTTAACAACGGGCAAGAGAGCTGTCTTTCATTCAAATGTGAGAAGAAAAAAGGTGCGAGACACCACTTTTACAGGCAATCCGGCCAGAAGACTGGACACCCGTATCTGGCCAGAAGGCCGGACATCCGCCCGCAAGGTCTACAACCACCGCCCACCACCGGACACCCAACCAACACTCACACAGCGACGTACTACTCCTATAGCAGCAGATCCAATGAAAACCCACAACACGGTGGCCACGACGTCTCCAAGGTAACTCTGCAGGGTGGGGATTACTATAAGGAAATTACTTCATTGCCCTTCTTTTCTCTGTAACTCTGCAGTCTGCAATGCTTTGCTTGCACATTTTGAAACAATACTTTGCCCTTGCACAATTTGAAACAATATATATGTTATTCATCGTTCTTTACTGCCTACTGGTTCAGAACAAAGGAGTCGAGATGCGTTTCATCTTTTATTTTAGTTGGTCGATCTCTGCTCGAAGACGAAGCTGAGGGAGTTTAATTTCTCATTTCTTGCAATGATTTTTTTTTTTTTGCATAAGGGGACGAAGCCCAATTCCATTAGTAGATAATGGTATTTATGTGACATCCTTATTTTTATATTAAATAAAAAATATGCATAGCATTTACATCAAATAAATATTTATGAATTAAAAATTTTGAAAAATTAAAAATGAGTATGTTCCTCAAATATGAAATGAATAATTTGCTATTGGAATTTAATAAAAATTGTTCTAATGATTTATAAAGCAAGTTAATATTTGGAAAGTTTTTGAAATTAAATATTTATACTATTTCTTTAGTAATTTTATGTGACTGTCGTTGCGAAAGAGAAAATTCATAACATTTTTGTTTTGGACATAATTATCTTTCATTCTCTCTTCTCTGATTTCTTTTGGACCAGATTGAGGATATCACCTGTTCCTTCTGGCCGACACAAACCAGCACGCTTCTATCTCACCTCTCCTCTTTATCGTTCTAACACTTCCTCCCTGGCACCACTTTCCTCCTCTCCCTGTAACGGTGCTCTGTATGAAACCGATGCATTAACCCCTTTTAATCTCCCTTCCAATTTCTCTAATGGAAATTACCACTGTTAATTCAGTCGTTTCACGGCATGATGAACGATGTCTCAGTGCAGCGTGAAACGCACTCCCCAAATTCCTCCATAAGCGTCACCTAAAAAAAACAAATCCTTGCTTTCTGTCACGCGCGCGCACGTACCATGGTGCTGCACGTCGCGTTTCCGTAGCCGCTCCCCGCGGATGCGAAGCTCACACCGGTCTTGAGGTCCTCCATGGTCAGGTTCGGCTCCAGGTACGGTGGGACCAACTCCTTCACCCCAAGGGCAGACGCTGCATGCCAAATTGCAAATATTATTGTTAGGCATGAGGAATATACATATGTCAGGAGCTAATCCATTTCCATTTAGTTATGGGCAAAAGTATGCAGCTAATCTCTCTTAAAAGAAAAAATATATATACTTGATGACTTGTATGAATAGTCCTTGTTTGACATATATAATTTACTATATTGCTGAGTTGACACCTAATTTTTAACAATTCACACTACTAGGGAAATGGCCTTTAATCCTGGTTGGCAACTGGCTTCTAGGGACTGAAGGTCACATGCCAAACCTGGACACAAACGTTAACACAATGTAGAAAATATCTAAAAAATATGACGAACTCAAGACTCGAACCTGGAACCTCCTGCCACCACGAGACTCCGCACTCACCCTTCTAACCAACCCACCCAGCCACGTGTATTTACTAGAGTAGGATATGCATTCCTTTTGAATTATGCTGGAACGAGCCTTCAATCCCGGTTCGTGTTACGAACCGGGACTAATTTGTACCCGTGCCAGCTGGCATGTACCCGTCTGTCAAAGCGTTCTTCTATCTCGGTTCGTGACATAAACCAGGACTAATGTGGATGAAAAATCGTGCTTTTGGCCTAGTAGCCATGAACCGGGACTGATACCACTATTAGTCCAGGTTTGTAGTTATCCGGGACTGATGTGCCGGGATAGAAGGCCCATTCCCTAGTAGTGTCACCAATGTTCTATGAAGTTCTGGAAATCGGATTGAGACTGAAAAATATGGCCAGATCACACAAGGAACCAATGTGAATCGATCAACAACTCTCCCCATCTTGGAGACCGGTGACGTATGGCTGCTCCTTTGACTTTAGCTGTGCACCTTGCCACAAGGATGTATTGCAGTGAACAAAGAGTCTCTTGTTAGACATTTCCGAATGAACTAGGATGTATATTGGCTCTGAAATGAAAATGTGAATGGCATGAATGCGTTTCCTCTAGAGTACAGTTCGTACCCGCGGGGCCCAGCAAATTCACACCGAAGAACAAGGCCCAGCTTAATGGCTTTACAGCTTAACGACTTATGTACGTTCTGAAAAGATATATGCTTTTATTTTTTTGAGTCCATTTTTTTGTTGTTTTAATAGTGGGTTCTAATGCTTTAAAAAAGTAATTCAAACGAAATAGATTCGAATCTTGAGACTAACTCGATAAGCTCTCGAAATTCAGTCATTTCAGCCGTTCAGATCAGCTCAAAAGAACAAGACCTTAGAACTCTCGAGGTTGGCTCTTGGACTGGAGGAGATTCTAATGTAAAAGGTAATGTGGAAAGGTTTAAACTATTTGCGTATATAAGGAAAGAAGAGTACGGATTGGTTTAAAGAGAAGAGTTTGTGTCAGAATTGTATAGATAGTACATAGGCAATATAAACAAAGTTGGAAGAAATAAGCACAAGTTCATATTGAACATGAAACGCGGCTTTTCCTTTCCTATGAGGAGTTCCCGTCTTCTATATCTCCCTTTGGTATTTTGCAAAAGGACCCTAGATTTACAAACTAAAAGTGATCGGAACCTCCTTCCTTCTCTCATCTTCTTCCCCAAGCTAACCGCGACTCACCGCTCCATCGCTGGCACGGCCTCGACACCAACATGATGTGAGGCAGCGCAGTGGCACGACTCGAGGCGGCGCGGCTCGGCTCAGTGGTGGGTGAGGTGCCGGTGTGTTCATGTATCGCAAGCGCAATGAGGCGACTTTGGTGCGTCGGCCAGCACACTAGTGCCAGCCGTGGTGGTTAGCGGTGACTGGGCCGGCGGGTGGCAGTTGGCTCGGTGGAGGAGAGGAAGGGAGGAGGATTCGATTGCTTATTGTTTAAGGTTTTGGTTTCTTTTTGCAAAAGACCAAGTGAGAGGGGGAGAGGGCTACGCATGAATATCACGGTGCAACTAACATGTGTGGATATGTTGGGAAATTCCATAGAAGAATGGAAACGGTTTTTTGATAAATATGAGACCCTTAGGGCGTGCAAAGGGTTGTCTCGACCAAACAAACAAATACTTTCCTATCTTTTACTTATGGTCTACTTTCATCGAATTAGGTGTGGTTTAGATTAGTTTCGTTGTATTTTATTTTTCATCGACTTGTGGCAAATCGTCTTCTCGATCGACTACACAACACAACATTAGGTTAGTACTATCGCAACTAAGTTTAATCTTCTTCCTTAATTTAGTTATTTATAAGTAAATTTAGTTATTTACTAGTGTAAATTCGTCGACTGCGAGTTCTCTATTTTTAGGCAACTCATTGAAACCAATTTCGTTGTTCTATTAGTTTAATTTACTTGATGGTTAAGCTAATAGTTTGTTCATCTTCTTTGTAGTGCATTGTATAGCCATTCATCTGCTATTCAGTTGATTCTACGCATTTTAGAATGAATTTTTTTATCTTTTGAACTTACTGGTTTAGATCTGATGTGAGCTGATGGTTTTGGATGCATTTCACTCTTGTTAAGCTTTGTTCCCTCGCGTTTCAGGTCCGAACTTTATAGATCTAATCCACTATGGAAAGTTGGTCATATTTTTTCTTGCCGATTGCATGATTATTTTGGCTGACAGAACCCTAAAATTGGTGTCCATGGGGCTTTGAACCCTTTGCCCATGTGTGTTTATTAGCCGACTGTCAAATTTAAGCGTAAACACATATATGTGCAGAAAATCAAATTTGTCGCTCTAGTTTTTGCAGGAAGGTCGATCTAGCTAATAGATTCTTCATTGATATCAAGAAACATGCATTGGCATGAAGATAATTATTTTGTTATTTTTTATTTATTAGACATTAGCATGGTCTACGATATAGGCATGCAATCACTATACACTACCTAATCGCACGATAAATAATGAAAATCACCATCAACAATCATAATAAATAAATTAATATATAGTTAACAACAACCCTAAATTTTAAACTACATTTCATACTATTTTTTTAATTTTTTCTATTGGTTCCATTGGAGCCTTTTGTTAGAAATTATCTTAGTTATGATTGAAACTTAACAATTTTAGCTAGGTCTAATTACAATAACACGGATCACATAATGCATAGTTGCTCAATTTGTTACCATTGCCCATAGATGCCATATGTAGCTTGCTCGGTTATGCTAGTTTAGCCCGTTTGAAGAAGAGTCGATGCATCGGTATTGGACATAGCAGGGTGACATACGGAAACAGTGAAGGCCATGTCGATGACTTAACAACAGCAATGACGACGACGGTCATGATTTGGTTCCAATTAGATTTGCAATTTCCTAAAAAAAAATTACGAACCGTTCAATTCAACATTTTATAATAAATTTTTAAGCCTTTGTGACCAAAACCAAGCTAAAACCACGAATCAAAAGGCTCGAAGCAACACAACACTTTCTCAAATATTTCTCCCGATAGTTAAGAGTCACAATTATTTGCAGGTATTTTTGTCGATATTTATACGGTACAAAATACCCTGACACTTTCAAGAGCTACTGTGCACCAACTTGGGCCCGTCGTCTCCGTCGACAACTCGACATTGTGGTCGCCGATGAGCGGCCGGACAATCTTCGCTGTTACTTCTGCTCGTGCTGCGTTTTCTCACGGGTGCTGGACCGTTGAGTGCGGAGAGAATTTGCAGAAGATTTTAAACAAGGGTTTTTGAATCAACATAAGACAAAACAAGAGTTTTTTTTTTCTTTAAAAAAAGAAGCGATGAGGGAGGAGGGGTAACCGGGAAGGCGAATGTTTTTTTACCCAGACCTTGCAGTGCAGCCCGTGCCGGGAGGTCATACACTCGCTCGCGGGCTCGCGGCCCAAATGGCTTGGCGCCTTGGCCCATTCGGCCATTCCCCCGCTACCCGGCCCCTCCCACGCGCTGTGATGTGAGTAACCCTAGCCAAAGCATCTCCATCTCCCCTCGACCCCGCCAGCCACCACTGCGCTCTGCGCATCGGCGCCACTCACCTCGCCGACTCCCTCGCCTCGCCTCGCCGCCTTGCCCTCTCACACCGGCCTCGCCACCTCGCCCCCTCCCATCGCCGTCGAGGAGAGCTCAGATCCCGCCGTCACTAGCTCACCGCCTCCCATCGTCGCCGAGCCAGGAGGAGAGGAGAGGTCACCGCCCGCCGTCGCCAACTCGTCGTCGCCTAGCCACGCCCTCCTCCTTCCTAGATGCCGGCGCAAGGCGGCACGGGAGCACGGCACAGCGCACCGCCGCATCCCTCCCAGCCACAGCCCATAGGTCGTCGCCCATCCCCTCACCATTGCTCAATTTGGTTAATAACCGAAAACCGAATTAACCGAACCGAAATAATTCGGTTAATTTGGTTCGGTTAGTATATTTTTAGAGATGATTTCGGTTTTCGTTTTTCACTAACCGAATTTTTTAGAAACCGAACTAACCGAACCGAATTAACCATTATAACCGAATGCCCACCCCTACCTCCCGCCGCCGCGCGGCCTGCGCCGAGCTGCAGGCTGCAGCCACCTCTCGCCGGCCCCGGCGACCTCCGAGCTGCAGGCTGCAGCTGCCTCCGGCCGGCCGCGGGCCGCGGCGACCTCCGGCGGCCGGCGCCCCTAAGCGGCTCGGCCTCGGCCCCCTCTGGGCTCTGGTCTCTCGGTCTCATCTCTCCCTCTCCAGCTCACTCTCTCTCTCCCCCCCCCCTCGACGGGGCGTGGCGACGAAGTGGCGGTTCGCGCGCGCGAAGGAGGCCGGCAACGGGGCGGCGGGCGCGGTGGATCTGGCCACGGGGTGACAAGGCGGTGGCGCTGCTCTGCGTGGAGGAGGCAGGTGGGGGCCAGCAGCGGCGCTGCTCTCCATCGACGGTGACAACCCATGGCGACCGGCAAGAACCAGGTTACTCCTCTGATTAAAGTTTGTAGCAACTTTCAGCTCAAGCAAATATGGCCTTAATCATATATATGGTAATATATATGGCTCTTATGCAAAGGCTAAGCCTAGCTAGAATTATCAGGTTAAATGTTAGGGGCACTACTAGAAGCACAATGATAAATGTTAGAATGTCTTGGGGTCATATATCCTTTGCTCTAACAACTATATTTAGTGGAATTGTGCCCGGGGCTTGTTCAAATCCTGGATCCGCCACTGCCTCTCCCTGTATAACGGTGCTCTGTATGAAACCGATGCATTAACCCTTATCTCTTCCAATTCCTCTAATGGAAATTACCACTGTTAATTCAGTCGTTTCACCGCAAGATAAACGATGTCTCAGTGCAGCGTACGTGAAACGCACTCTCCAATTTCCTCCATAAGCGTTACCTAAAAAAACAAAAAATCCTTGCTCCCTGTCACGCGCACGTACCATGGTGCTGCACGTCGCGTTTCCGTAGCCGCTCCCCGCGGATGCGAAGCTCACACCGGTCTTGAGGTCCTCCATGGTCAGGTTCGGCTCCAGGTACGGTGGGACCAACTCCTTCACCCCAAGTTTAGACGCTGCACGCCAAATTGCAAATATTATTGTTAGGCATGAGGAATATCCATATATATGTCAGGGGCTAATCCATTTCCATTTAGTTATGGGCTAAAGTATGCAGCTAATCTCTCTTAAAAGAAAAAATATATACTTGATGACTTATATGAATAGTCCTTGTATGACATAATTTACTATATTGTTGAGTTGACACCTAATTTTGAACAATTCACCAGTGTTCTATAAAGTTCTGGTTGAGACTGAAAAATATGGCCAGATCACACACGGAACCAATGTGAATCAACAACTCTCCCCTTCTTGGAGACTGGTGACGTGTGGCTGCTCCTTTGACTTTAGTTGTGCACTTTGCCACAAGGATGTATTGCAGTGAATAAAGAGTCTCTTGTTAGACATTTCCGAATGAACTAGGATGTATATTGGCTCTGAAATGAAAATGTGAATGGCATGAATGCGTTTCCTCTGGAGTACAGTACGTACCCGCGAGGCCCAGCAAATTCACACCAAAGAACAGGGCCCAGCTTAATGGCTTAACAGCTTAACGACTTATTTACGCTCTGAAAGATATATGTTTTTATTTTTTAAGTCCATTTTTTCGTTGTTTTAATGGTGGGTTCTAATGCTTTAAAAAAGCAATTCAAACAAAATAGATTCGAATCTCGAGAATAACTCAATAAGCTCTCGAAATTCAGTCATTTCTGCTGTTCAGCTATTCCACCGTTCAGATCAGCTCAAAAGAACAAGACCTTAGAACTCTCGAGGCTGGCTCTTGGACTGGATGAGATTCTAATGTAAAAGGTAACGTGGAAAGGTTTAAACTATTTGCGTATATAAGGAAGAAAGAGTACGGATTGGTTTAAAGAAAAGAGTTTGTGTCAAAATTGTATAGATAAAATAGGCAATATAAATAAAGTTGGAAGAAATAAGCACAAGTTCATATTAAACATGAAACGCGGCTTTTCCTTTCCTATGAGGAGTTCTCCGTCTTCTATATCTCCCTTTGGTATTTTGCAAATGGACCCTAGATTTACAAACCAAAAGTGATCGGAACCTCCTTCCATCTCTCATTTCCTTCCCCCAAGCTAACCGTGACTCACCGCTCCATCACCGGCACGGCCTCGACACCGACATGATGTGAGGCAGCGCAGCGGCACGACTTGAGGCGGCGCGTCTCAGCTCAGTGGTGGGTGAGGTGCTGGTGTGTTCATGTATCGGTGGGGGTGGAGGTCGTTGACGGCAGTGGCGTTTGGTGTATGGCTGCTCGCAAGCGCAATAAGGCGACTTTGGTGCGTCGGCCAGCGCACTAGTGCCAGGCGTGCTGGTCAGCGGTGACTGGGCCGGCAGGTGGCAGTTGGCTCGGTGAAGGAGGAGAGGAAGGGAGGAGGATTCGATTGCTCATTGTTTAAGGTTTGGGTTTTTTTTTGCAAAAGACCAAGTGAGAGGGGGAGAGGGCTACGCATGAATATCACCGTGCAGTTAACAGCTGTGGATTTGTTGGGAAATTCCATAGAAGAATGGAAATGGTTTTTTTTGATAAATATGAGGCCCTTAGGGCGCGCAAAGGGTTGTCTCGACCAAACAAACAAATACTTTCCTATCTTTTACTTATGGTCTGCTTTCATCGAATTATGTGGATTAGTTTCGCTGTATTCTATTTTCATCGACTTGTGGCAAATCGTCTTCTCGGTCGACTACACAACACAACATTAGGTTAGTACTATCTCAGCTAAGTTTAATCTTCTTCCTTAATTTATCGTAATACTATCATTGTTCATATTATTGTGCATCGCTATTTGGTGAGGAAGTTACATTCTACACTCATTATATCGACTTATTATTTGGCTTTATAGAACAGCTGATAGTTTATTTACTATGCTCATCAGTCATCTCAAAAAGGATGAATCAGTCGACGTCTTTTACATTAGTTAATAACTAAATTTACATATAGTCCGATATTGTAAAAACAAGGTGCATTATATTATTTAGTTTTTGCAAGTTTTTTCCAAACAATAATAAGGTACACAAGAGGCTACCTATAGAACGAAACATATATGTCAAAATAGTACATAGACTTATTTATAACTAAATTGTACACTTTTTATAACATCTTATTTAGTTATTTATAAGGAAATTTAGTTACTTACTAGTGTAAATTCGCCGACTGCGAGTTCATCTATTTTTAGGCAACTCATTGAAACCAATTTCGTTGTTCTATTAGTTTAACTTATTTGATGGTTAAGCTAATAGTTTGTTTATCTTCTATATATGTAGTGCATTGTATAGCCATTCCTCTGCTATTCAGTTGATTCTACGCATTTTAGAATGAATTTTTAATCTTTTGAACTTACTGGTTTAGATCTGATGTGAGCTGATGGTTTTGGATGCATTTCACTCTTGTTAAGCTTTGTTCCCTCGCGTTTCAGGTCCGAACTTTATAGATCTAATCGACTATTGAAAGTTGGTTATATTTTTTCTTGCCGATTGCATGATTATTTTGGCTGACAGAACCCTAAAATTGGTGTCGATGGGGATTTTGCCCATGTGTGTTTATTAGCCGACTGTCCAATTGAAGCGTAAACACATATATATATGCAGAAAATTAAATTCGTCGCTCTAGTTTTTGCAGGAAGGTCGATCTAGCTAATAGATTCTTCATTGATGTCGAGAAACATGCATTGGCATGCAGATAATTATTTTGTTATTTTTTTTATTTATTGGACATTAGCATGGTCTACGATATAGGCATGCAATCACTATTTTTTTTACTTCTATGGTGCACCAAAGGGATACGAGTTTTCTGTATGTTTGGATATACATAAACAGTTAGTCTAATCCTTACTCGTAAGAATTCCCTACATCGTTAAAATTAATCGAGATGAATGGCCACAATAGTCTCTGGGGCATCTTTCAAAAATTCCTTTTGTAGACGTTCTCTAATTAAAAAAAATTAATTTGGCCATGCCTCTGATGAGAAATCAACTAAAATCATTTTTCTACGACAAATCAAAAACTTAACTGTTTATTGCACCCATTCTAAAACTGCATCTACATATCTTTGTATTAATTTGAGAAATCGGATCTGTGCGTTATATATATTCAAACGTCTCGGATCGATCTAGCCGTGCGCGCGTACCTAACAGGTCAATGCTGATCTTGCCGTCGGAGAACCTGCCGGTGGCCTTGTGGCCGGCGAAGTCCTTCCCGTAGGGCGCGAAGTTGGCCCTGGTGATGGTCCGGAGGTAGTTGTTGTTGCCGGTGTCCACAACCGAGTCGCCGAAGGCCAGCACGGCCGGCACTCTTCGCCCCGCTGCCGGAGGGGGAGCTCCGAGGACGGCGCTGCTGCGCGCCGCCGCTCCGGCGAGACAGAGAACGAGAAGCACGGCCGAGATCAGGCTGTGCAGGATGGCAGTGGACGCCATGATGGTGCTGGTGCGTACTGGTAGTGATCAGAGTGAGTGGAGGGTGGGTACGCCATGCGTCCATGCATGGCTAGCCTTGTAGAGTGGTGCTCACTGTGAATAGGCCCTGGTCAGTGTGAGACTTCGTCTAATTGCATGACAGATCATGGGACTTGTTCCGTGCCATTACTGCTAGCAGCTGGTCGGCCTACATTAATTTGAGCAAGTGTGCCAAACACCCGTTAGGAGATGGGACATATTAGGGCACCAAGCGGATCACGGAAAATCTCGATAGCCAAAGCCGTCGAGAAAGGCCCAGAAACCATCGAGACAGGTCACTCTCGACGGCCGGCCGTCGAGATAGAATGGTCGAGAGAGACGACCTATCTCGACGGCCTGGCCGTTGATATTATCCGTCTAGACGGCTACGGACCAGCCATCGTCAAAAATACGCAGGGCAGGCACGACCTATGGCACCATCTTTCTCGACGGCTCACGACCGTCGTGAAAGACGGCTACGGACTAGCCATCGTCAAAAATACGCAGGGCAGGCACGACCTATGGCACCATCTTTCTCGACGGCTCACGACCGTCGTGAAAGATCCTTGGCAGACCGCGCGGTCCCGTGGCCTAACCCAATTGGCTACTAACGACAACTGCATGGCTGTCGAGATTACTTAGTCCGTCGCCGCTGGACTCGGGCTCAGCCTGCGCTGGCAGGTGGGCCCATGGACACCTTTTTCGACGGCCACGTTCTAGCCGTCGAGAATAATTGTACATCAACAAAAAAATTATAAAATAGTAAAAAACATTGTCATTTTGCAGCTGCTACTGCACCCAGCAGCTGCTGCAACATGCAAACCCAAAAAACCTGCACATTCAAATATCCCACAATTTCATAGATATAGATATATATCTCTGGCAATATCAATATAACACATTAATATCATATCTCCGACAATATCAACATCACAATCACAATATTCAAACATACAAACATCACAATACATCGGTAAATTACTACTGCGGTGGCGGGGTGCCGAAGTGCTGCTGCGCGAGGTTGGCGGCCATGTTCCCGGAGGCGTCCTCGCCCTGATGCACATCGTCCTGAGGATGTGGCACGTAGGAAGGAGGCATAGACATGGCAGAACTCGAACGCTTGACTTAATTACCGCTAGATCACGGAACCAGGGACGTTCGATGTTTGGGTAGCTGGGTGTGGGACGAAGGTCGGCTGGGTCCCGTAGGTGCCCGGTGGTGGTGCCGTCTGTCCAGTGTAGCTCCCTCATCTCTCTATCATGGGCCCGCTCCTCCTCATGCCTCTTCTGTTGCTGCTCCCTCTCTCTCTCTCTCTGCAGGTGCTCCTCGAACTGGCGACGGGTCTCACCCCCACTTTGGCTAGCCCGAACCTTCGGCATATATTCTGAAAACCTGCAAAATGTGTAAAATAGCGGTCAGCTTTATTGCAATCACAATGTACAAGTGCTCGAAAGAGATCTCACCATAGATAGTCGCCGCCGAGAACCAGCCGCCCATGAGCCTTACCCCCATGTGCTTATGGATCACGTATGGGTCCAGGGGAGCCGTCTTTGGATTGCTCTCCTCCCCGTGCTCCTCTCTGTAATCGTCCTTGTAGCGCTCCTGCATGTCATTATCGTAGTTAAAATTATAAATAAGAATGAATATAAGGAAGTGGTGTTGAGCAATATTGTCGACACTTAACAAACGAAGATATGCATGTGGATCCAAGGTGGGTTATCCACCAGGTAGTACCTTTCTCGTGTGGGCCTGCTTCCACACGTCCATCAGACTCGGTCTAACCCCCGTGTTTTGCTAACTAAATTGCAATATGACCAAAAGGCGTGTTAGACTTGTAGTCCTTAATGCCCCTATTCTTCTTGGCCTTCTCTGATTTCTCCTTCCACTCGAGGTTGTCCCACTTCCTCCCTATAGCCTCCCAAGCGTCCTCCTCACACTACTCCGGCCGTGCCTAGTTGTACTGATCGGCTGTCAAGTACAACTGGTGAGCCGCCTGGGTGTGAGGTTTTGCTGCTCCTGTCTTCTACAAAAAGGCAATAAGGTAACAAACATATTTAACTTGAAATTATTGTTTGTAATGGTTACTGACTTATGGTACTCCTGTACGGCCGTGACACATGCATTGGACATCATGTCCTGAACCCTCTGCTCCGCCATCTTTTCGATGACAGGAGCAACGTCTGATTGCTGAAAACCCTCTTGCGGAACGAACCTGAGCTGCAATGGGTTATAATAAGATATATAGTTAGTAGTAAGAACAAATAAATGCGAAAGTTATTTTGTAGATTACCCATAACTCGCGGATGACCTGATCCGCGGGATTGCTATCCCCATGGGGGGCTAGCCTGTAGTCGTCCCAGCTGTACGCCGACCTTGTCGTCTTGTCCAAGGTGAACATCTCAGGGTAGTACTTCCTTGTCAGAGTGCCAATGGCAGTACCAGGCTGGTGTCTCTCGTTGACATCTACCTTGGACATGTTACTGCACATGTGTAACAAAGTTAGGACAAATTTGATTAATTGAAATCGACTAAGTTAAAAAATAGTTATGGCATTCAAAGGTTTGTACCTGTCACCGTCAATCTGGATTGCTGATCGTCCAGTTTGCTGAGGTGGTGCGGCCCTTACCTTGTTTGGGCCCCTTTTCCTCCTGCTGGTCTGAGAGGACGAGCCTACCTGGCTATCTCCTACCCCACACTAACCAACCCCACACTCTACAGTGAGAGCTAGCTCCTAGCCAGCCTCAGGGGCCTCCTCCTCCTCCTCGGCACCCCGTGCTGGGTTTACGAACTTGCGCGGCGGCATATCCTGCATATAAAAAATTAAACAATAGTTAGTCACATAAATTATATACAATCACGAGAAACAATTGGAAGTAAGACATTTAGGCTGCATATGTAACCTGGAATATTGGTAATAACTAGCAGTAATTATCGTCGACATCCATAGGATCTTCGTTTGAGGGTCCCACATCATCCAGGTTTTGTTGAACCTCTTGTAGTTCATCTTGTTCTTCTTCGACATCTGGGTCTTCCATAGCCTGTAGTTCATCAAGCCCCTGACCTAATATCAACTATCATTGTGGCGTTAAGTCAGTGATCCTGTGTTGGGCCCTCGTAATCGTCGGTCGTTGGATCTGATAATCTCCCTGGACAACGGACCTTCTACACAACCCACCACGACATCAAATCTTCCCTAACACTGTCTTTCATAGGTTTTTGGCATGGATAGGGCAGATAATACACCTGCTCTGCTTGGTTAGCGAGAATGAATGGATCATATCCTTTAAGACTGGAAGTGTGCTTTACCTTCACTAAACCAATGTCATGTTTACGCCGAGCACCATCATATGGGTCAAACCAAAGACAACGAAATATAACTACTAAGAGCTTTTTACTTCCTTCGAATACAAGTTCGACTATCTCTTCAATGATGCCGTAATAGTCAACCCCATCCTCTCCCTGACATAAGACACAGCTGTTTACCGATCGCAAATCAGGTTTTTGACCGATCATATGTAGAGGAACGAAATCGAAAACCATTTATATCGTAACGGTTATGAACTTTCACAGATCTCATGCATCCACGCGACATTTGACAGGGATCATTATGTAAGCTAGCAACAATAGCAGCTTGTTTCCAAAACCATGCCAAGAAGTTTGATCGTCCTTGTCCAGCACCTACCCGCAGTAGTTGGGTTCTCTCACCAGTAGTTGACTGTCGATTTCCTCTCCATTCAACTCGGACAAATTCATCCCTCATAGCTGCCAACTCTTCGATGTTTTCAAACAAATATAATAGTGCGACAACCCATTCATATCTTGTTAAGTCTCGGGTGAGATACTTACCGACCGCCCGGCCTGCACCTGATAAATTATTAACTCAACGTGATAAACCCAACGATGATAGCCGACCTTGAACCCATTCTTACACAAATTCATCCCCATGTCATACCGCGTTCTCTTTCTACAATTCCCACACTCCGTACAGGAGTAATGGACATATGCGATGTCAGGGTTAGGGGTCGTCTGGAAAGCACTATCCACGAATGCAGTAGCCTTCTCTGACCATTCATCTGAGTGTTGTCCGTTCGCTCTCCATCCATCGTACATCCACCTCCTCTCTTCTTCTGTCGCTCTTAACACAATAAGCTACACGTTAGGGTTTCCCAATAGGCATAGGAAGGCTTCTAAACCCACCCGCAAAAGACAGCTTGGGCATGTCTCATTGTGAAGCCGAAAGGGAACGAGACAAAATTTCGGCAGCATAACCCTACGGTTCTCCTAGTACAACGATGGCTACCAAGCCGAAATTCAGCTCAATAGCACTAATATTATGCACAGGAGAACTATAGGGTCATACCATCGAAATTTTTCCTCGAACCCACCGGCATCACAACGACACATGCTCAAACGACCATTCGCAGGCTATCCACTGGGACGCCACAAACGGGCCGTCCATTGGACAATTCGGGAACATTTTGCACAACCTGTAATGGAAACGAACGAATCACGGTTCTAATTTTCTTACGCGTTGTGTTGTTTCTGAAAGGGTGTTGTTTCTGAAAGGGTGACGTACGGCTAGGTGACATGCGTTTCTAACATAATATACATAAACAATTTAAATATCCTAACATTATCAAAACCCTAACATTATAAAAAAGTAACATTATCACTAAAATACTAACATCAGCATAAACCCTAACATTATCACTAAACTCTGAAATAAGCATTTCTAATTTACCTATTTTTATTATTATTATAAATTTTCATAAATAATTAATCATTACTGCTAATTGCATATCTAATTGCATTTTAGACGGTGTTGTACCGTCGGGACTAAGCTACAGTAATTTAAAAAAATTGGCGTGAAGGTGTTTCACATACCTCCGAGAAAGTGAGGGTCGACAAAATCGTCGCATGGAGGCGGCGCGACATTTGGGAGGCGTCGAGAGAGAGTTGCATCGCCTCATAGCCATCCCGATCGTGCCACGTGGTCACCCGGCCTCTTTCTAGCCCTATTCTCGACGGCCTAGGGCCGTCGAGACTGACACAAAATACAGATTCAACCAGGTAGGCCCCACGTATGCTCGACGGCTTATGGCTGTCAACAGATACACATAGATTGAGCAGCATCACATGTCTCGACGGCTACGTCAGGTCGGCCGTCGAGACAATACTATCTCTAGGGCATGCGTTGACTACCATTGAGACAGATCCGTTATCTCGACCGTTTTAATGCTGGCCATCGAGAAAGAGTGCAGTCTCGACGGCAGTAAGTGCATACCCACTCCGATGGTCAACTGAGCTTATTAAATTTTTAAAAAAAAGGTACAATTTTTTTAAAAAACATGATGTTTAGTCTTGCTTACTGCATGAATATACACCACCATATTTTACGATGAAATTCTATCCGAAATAACAGGTATATGTGTAGGGGGCCATATCGACTAATGATTTATGGAACATTCTATAGAGTTCTATGAAATACGGTTGACATGTGCACAAAATTTTTTAAGCAATCACCATTGGATCCAAAGACCTTTATATAAAGATCATTGCGCTCTAATGTTAGTAATGACAACATTTTTAAAATTTTCTATGCAATTTTAAAATATTAAAAACACACATATATATATGTTCTACAACACATAACATGCAACACAAAACATGTATATATTTAGGAAAAAAACATTATTTTCTTTTTATGCTTATTTTTTGTGGACAACTAAAAATTTACCACCTATTTTTACAAATTTCAAACATTTTTGGAAAATTTACAAATAAAATAAACTTATCTGCAAATTATTAAACAAAATTTCATATCATGAAAACATGAAATGGGCCAGCCCAATAAGCCTCGGGTCATCTGCACGAGTCCCTCTATCTCAACGGCCTAATGGAAGCTGTCGAGATAATGTCTGGTACTAGGATGCTCCATGGGCCGGCCCATAACTAGTATCGATGGCCAGTTGCGGGCCGTCGAGAATAAGTTTTCCCACGCACGCAGGAAAAGAGAAAAGGAGAGGGCGGGCTAAAGCGAATAAATCTCGACCGCTTATCGATGGTCGTCGAGATTAATCAGCAATATCGACTGCTTACATGTGACTGTCGATATTAACTTTAATATCTCAACCGCTTCATTGTGGCCGTCGAGATTGATTTTGGTCGTCGCGATTACGGTCGTTTCCTGTAGTGGGGCTTTTATTTGTAATTTTGTGTTTAAAACATTATGCTTTCTGTTGGTACTATTTGGCTCGATGATTTGAAAATAAATCTAAACTATAAGATAGAAATTAAACATGTTGGAGTCGTTTTGTCGGACGAGATTAATTCGGTTCAAGTTCAACATTGGTTGAGACAACAATTCTCTATTTATTGTCATGTCACCTAGAGAAAATAATAGAGATATCATATACAATGATAGAGATTGATGCATGTTTTTATAGGTAGTTTTTAATTCTCGTGTAGAGTCGACTTTTGTTTAAGAGACGGCTCAAATATCTATGCACACACTCTTTCCTCCACATCACCAATTAGCTGACATGGCACTGCTTAGAGATGTCTTAGAGACTACTGAGATGAACTGTTGTACATGCTTAGCTTTAAGGTTGGTGGGCCTTTGTTTTGACCATTCTAGAAAAGGGGGCATGAGATGTTGGTGATCTTGATGGACTAAGATGATCTCGATGGACTGAGCTTTTGTTTTTCACACCGGTCTCCCGTCTTTCTAAAGGCTTAGGATAGGTTTAGGTTGGTTTTGAGACAGAGTGCGGCGTTGCTGTAGGATTTAGAGTTGGTTTTGAGTTTTTTTGTCATGTTTTGTTTCTCACCGCACATGTCCGATGTTCACTGAACTAGGTTCGATGGAGGTGTGCGACCTTGCGTTAAGGTGTGTTCGGTTTTGTGTCGTACCGGACTGATTTAAGCATAATAACTATGCCAAGTACTATTTTAATGCAAGGCTTTGTCAGTATGATGTTACTAAGCTATGCAACTCTTTTTTGCGATCCTTATTATCCGCCGCTCTTCTAATCATTAAATTTCAAAAAAATCTTTTCAAAAAATAAAAAAAATGTTTAACACATTTTGTGGGCCCGTAAGGCGTGCAAGATGTCTAGCATACTGGATCTTGAGGACCTTTCGCTGTAAACCTATGTAGGTGAGTGTTGACCAGACAGTGTCCGGTGGCCACTGAAGTGAATTCGGTGGAGTGTGTCAATGTGTATATGCACTAGTACAGAATTAGTAATATAAGACACATTTTAAGATGGTTTTAACAAACTTAACCCAAGAATGTCTTGTTATGGTGGATGTGCACACATGACTGCAACAAGAGGCGGTTTAATAATAGCAGTCTCACATGCTGATTTCTTTATATATGATTTTATACTTATATCTGTCGTATACAATGCCTTGATTAGGAAGGTCATTGTCTACTGGTGGCTAATCGGGGGTCACCGTCAGCAATGAATTTGTTGTGGGGTTATGCGCTAGAACCAAGCCAGATGGAAACACAAGACAGGGATTATACAGGTTCGAGCCCTCAACTCGGAGGTAACACCTTAGTCCTGTGCTATGGGATTATGCCTCTGCGTGAATTTGCAGATGACAGAGATGATGCTCTAGATGATGATAAGGATGTTGAAGATGAAGATGTAGATCATGATGTGGGATGATCAAGATGATCATGTGGGATCATGTAGGATGATCATCTGAGGATGTGTGTGTGGCAAACCAGGGGCTCCCTGCCCGCCTTATATAGTGGGGGGCAAGGTTACAAGGTAGAGTCCTGGTCAGTTATGAGGTAGGATTCCTATCTCTATCCTCTAGCCAGATATGTAGTTATCCGGGATTGCAAGTGTATCTTCCCCACTAGGGATAGACCTCCATGTTTATGTTTTTCCTTGCCGGTCAAGCCTTCTAGAGTCCGAATGATACACGTCCTTATCCACCTGACTTGGTCCATCCCCTGTCGGGTGGTCTCTTAGGCCCGCCGTGTGGGCAGCCGGGGTCTATGCTATCCATAGTAGCCCCCGAGTGCTTCATAGTCGAGTTGCTGCTCCTCTTTACCGCACCTTGGATGAGTCATGCTTCATGCCAAGTGCTTCATTCTGACTGGCTTCTACCCGTTGTCTGCAAGGAGACTGTGAAGGACACATAGAGAGTTGTTCATTGTAAGACGCATTGCCAGAGTTCTGGTGGTCGGCTCTTTGTAAGACGCATCACTTCGATTTTGATGAAGTGGTACCCGTACTCGTCTTGTGATGTACAGCTGGCGATCCAACATGGGGCGTACCATTGATTTTGGCTGAAGAGCTGAGCGGTACCTGTATCCAACTGGAGTGGGATGTAGCTGATGGCCCCAGAGGGCATACCGTGGTTATGGCTAAAGAGCCGAGTGATACATGTACCCGACCGGAGTGGGATACAACTGATGACCCCAGAGGGCATACCATGGATTTGACCATCTGGTACATGTACTCGTAAAGTGATTGTCCCAACATGGAGCATACCATCAGGTTACGGTTTTACCTGTATCCGATTGGTGCGGCACACAGCTAGTGTCCCAACTTGGACATATCATTGTTGTCAGCCAGTCGGTACCAGTACCTGACCGAAGTGGGATACAGCTGACAGCCCCACCATAGGGCATACCTTAAGGATAGAGTTTGATCGTATGGTATCCATATCCGGGTTGCGGTGTACAGCGTTGGCCCCAACTGGAGCATACCATCGAAACTCAATCCCGACATCACGGTTATCTGATCCTAACATACAGTGACCAACTAATGACCCAACGTGGGGTATACCAAGATATGGGTATTTTTTATAGCTCTACCGGTAGTCGATCCAACATGGGATGTACCGAGGCTAAATTTGACTTAACCCGGCTGCGCTTGTAGCCACTGGTTGTGACACGCAGCTGGAAGGCCATAGTTAGCGCTCAGGGCAAGGGTGGCCGATGGCCAAAGGCGTAAGCGTATAGCCATACCGAAGTTGGCATGGGCGTGTAGCTGTACCATAGATTTGAACGCTTGAGGCGCGGACGTAAGCGCGTAGCCATGCCGGGCGCTCGCTGAGCTATAGATTTGGACTGTCGAGACGCAGGCGTAAGCGTGTAGCCATGCCAGTCGCTCGCCAAGCCATGGTTGTCGCTCATTGCACAGGTCCTTCTTACTTGCATACAGAGTCGTAGAAGGTACTTGATGAGGTAAAACTCATGAACCCCTGTAACATGTACATGTAGGATTTAGACAGTATCTGAATGAAAAAATAATCACTCAGATGAAAGGTCCGATTGCTTTATTTAGATAATTTTTAAACTTTTGCTCCTTTTCCTTTTTGATATTAAATTCCTCCAAGTAATCTTTCTTTTGTTAAGCACTCTACTCGACTAGTCTAGCCCCCTGGCATCAAGGATTGGCTCATGGCTCTTTTCCCAGGCACGCGTATCGAGTGACTAGAGTTCACCGTTCGTGGATCAGAGCTTCACTACTCAGAAAAACCACTTGGATTCATTTGCTATCATTAAGAGAAAGAAACAAAGTGCACGCAAGTGCACCTATTAGGTGTAGCCCCTGACTTACTGCTTAGTTGGAGAACGACTAAGTAGTCAAGAAACAATTTAGATTTATATGAAAAGATTATGGTAATGAGAACTTAGCTCTGGTGTAGGTGTAGGCGTGTAATCGAGCCGTAGACTTGGGTGCTTGTGGTGCAAGCGTAGGCGTGTAGCCGAGTAGCTTGTCATCGAGCCGTAGATTTAGAGCCGTAGGCGTGTAGCCATACCGGACGCTCATGGCACCCGATGGTGTACAGCCGAGCTGAATACTTGGACGCTCATGACGCAGGCGTAGGCGTGTAGCCGAGTGGCGTGTCGCCGAGCCGTAGACTTGGAGGCGTAGGCGTGTAGCCGTACCGGGCGCTCGTGACGCACGATGCCGTACGGCCGAGCCGAAGACTTGGGCGCTCATAGCGCGGGCATAGGCGTGTAGCTGAGCAGCTTGTCGCCGAGCCGTAAACTTGGAGCCGTAGGTGTGTAACCGTACCAGGCGCTCGTATCGCGCTTGGCATACAGTCGAGCTAAAGACCTGGATGCACGTGGCGCAGGCGTAGGCGTGTAGCCGAGTGGCTTGTCGCCGAGCCGTAGATTTGAATGCTCATAGCGCGGGCGTAGGCGTGTAGCCGTTCCGGGCGCGCGATGGCATACAGCCGAGCTGAATACTTGGACGCTCGTGGCGCGAGCGTAGGAGTGTAGCCGAGTGGCTTGTCGTCGAGCCGTAGACTCGGACGCTCATATCACGGGCATAGACGTGTCGCCGAGCCGTAGGCTTGGATGCGTAGCCATGTAGCCGTACCGAGCGCTCATGGCGCGCGATGGCGTACAGCCAAGCTGAAGACTTGGGTGCTCATGGCACGGTTGTAGGCGTGTAGCCGAGTGGCTTGTCGTTGAGCCGTAGACTTGGACGCTCATAGCGCGAGCATAGGCATGTCACCGCGTGTCGCCGAGTTGTAGGCTTGGAGACGTAGGCGTGTAGCCATACCAGGCGCTCGTGGTGTGCGATGGCATACAGCCGAGCTGAAGACTTAGACATTCATGGCGCGGGAGTAGGCTTGTAGCCGAGTGGCTTGTCGCTGAGCCATGGACTTAGACGCTCATAGCGCAGGCGTAGGCGTGTCGTCGAGCCGTATGCTTGGAGGCGTAGGTGTGTAGCCGAGTGGCTTATCGCCGAACCGTAGACTTGGAGTCGTAGGCGCGTAGCCGTAACGGGTGCTCGTGGCGCGCGATGGCGTACAGCCGAGCGGAAGACTTGGACACTCGTGGCGCGGGCGTAAGCGTGTAGCCAAGTGGCTTGTCGCCGAGCCATATACTTGGATACATAGGAGTGTAGCCGGGTGGCGTGTCGCCGAGGCATAGACCTTGAGGCGTAGGCATGTAACCGTACCGGACACTTATGACGCGCGATGGCGTACAGCCGAGACGAAGACTTTGACGCTCATATCATGGGCATGGACATGTCGCCGAGTAGCGTCTCACCGAGCCGTAGTCTTGGATGTATAGCCGTGCAGCCGTACCGGGCGCTCATGGCGCGCAATGGCGTATAGCTGAGCTGAAGACTTGGGTGCTCATAGCGCGGGCGTAGACGTGTAGCCGAGCAGCGGAGGTAGTCATTCAAATCTCAATCAACACCAAGCAGCACACGCCGTGGTCAGCGTCGAACAGCACATGCTCGCCGAGGTCTCGCCCGTGGTATGTCGGCCGTAGTCGTGAATGATCTCCACGCGGTTGGTTTTGCTTTATAAAAGTCGATGAAAGGCCTCGCTGGTCTTCAACGTCCCGCGAGATGTGGCACGACCAATCCTCACGCCGAATCTGGCACCGACGAGCTTTACGAGCTCGCCGAAATTCACGACCTTTCCATGCAGTCTGTCTTCAGACATGCGCCACAGTCGCATTCGAACTCAGATTTAGGCATTCTCAGATTCATTGGAAAGATAACGAGATAAGCTTTCCAACGCATCCTATATCACCCCGAAACTTCTCCTAAGTCAACGGGAAATCGCGATACAAATTCCATCCAGATTATGAGCGAGAACATATCACATCTTCTCACGTTCGTCTCGTGGCTGATGAGGCCGGCATCGCACGATGCACACCATGATCGTCGAGTCTGAGTGATTTGCTGCTGATGACGGTCACCACCCGAGATTCGTTCTCTATCGGGACCTCACCGTATCCGAGTCGGGAACTAAGCCCCCGACGCACTACTCGTCGGTAGGCGACTGTGGCATTCCCCAACACGACCGGGAGTCCGAGTGAAGCGCTGTTGCATTCCCTCCCGTATCGAATCTTGTCCAAGTCCGAAAAAGTGTTGTTGAAGTCCTCGGTTGAATTCTCACCGTATCCGAGTCGGGAATTGAGCCCCCGGCACAACGCTTGGGAGTAGGTAACAGCGGCGTTTCTCGACCCGAACGGGAGTACAGACGAAGCGATGTCGATGTTCTCCTCAGACTAGATTAGATCCGAGCCCAGAAGAAGTGTTGGTCATCGATTGTTTGGAGAAGCTCCTTACTGATCCTTGATGTTCTTGGAAGTGTATCACGGCCTATCCGCCTGCCGCAACCTCCACAGATAGGTTTTACTAGTATGCTGAGATTCGCAACATTCCCACGCAGTCTGCCTTCAAACGTACGCGCCAGACACATCCGGACTTCGTTTTGGGCGTTCTTTGGCTTCACGGAAAGCTAATGAAATTATCTTTTCAATGCATCCAGTCTCATCCTGAATTTCTTTCTGGATCAATAGGAATTGAAGAAACAAGATCACGTCCAGAATCTGTCTTCGAGCCTCGCCATATCCGAGTCAAGAAGTGAGCCCTTGGCGTACTACTCATGAGTAGATGACCGTGGCATTCCCCAACCCGAGTGGGAGGTGTTGTTATAGTTCCCCTAGATTGGATCTGATCCGAATCCGAGAGGTGGAGTCGCCGAAGTCATTGATGATGCAGTCGGCTCCCGAAGCGAAGACAACGGCGACACCGTTGATTGATGCCATCGGGCTTGATGAGAATGATCTTGACGCTACCCCTACCTGGCACGCCAATTGTCGACGGGTGGCTAATCGGGGGTCACCGTCGGCAATGAATTTGTTGTGGAGTTATACGCTTGAACCAAGCCAGATGGTTACACAAGACAGGGATTATATAGGTTCGGGCCCTCAACTCGGAGGTAACACCTTAGTCCTATGCTCTGGGATTATGCCTCTACGTGAATTTGCATATGACAGAGATGATGCTCTAAATGATGTTGAGGATGTTGAAGATGAAGATGTAGATCATGATGTGGGATGATCAAGATGATGATGTGGGATCAGGTCATCTGGGGATGTGTGTGTGCCGAACTAGGGTCTCCCTGCCCGCCTTATATAGTGGGGGGCAGTGTTACAAGGTAGAGTCCTGGTCGGTTACGAGGTAAGATTCCTATCTCTATCCTCTAGCCAGATATGTATTTATCCGGGATTACAAGTGTATCTTCCCTACTAGGGATAGACCTCTATCTTTATGTCTTTCCTTGCCGGTCAAGCCTTCTAGAGTGAGTCCGAGTGGTACATGTCCTTATCCACCCGACTTGGTCCATCCCCTATCGGGTGGTCTCTTAGGCACGCCGTGTGGGTACCCGGGGTCTATGTTATCCACAGTCATCCCTATTGAGAAGTGTCGTTTATGGTCAATTTATTAGTACGTAATATAACAACGATACAACTGACTACCTTGTTGACTTTAGAATGAAAAATCGACTTTGATAACATCTTGATACGTAGATGTTAAATTGATAAAATGACCATGATAACGTCTTGATACACAGATGTTAAAACAACTATCAGAACAAATGTATATGACGACAATAAAATTACACAACAATATAGTTAAAACTAAAGTAAAAGCTGAAAGTGAAACACATAACACATTACTACATGAGTTCAAATTTCACATCCACATTCCATACTGTAGCACAAGATAGGTAAATAGCATAAGTCCATATAATAGATCAATAGTAAAGATCTAGATAATAGCCCCTAAGGCCTAAGCACAAGCCCAATCCCCATCTCTCAAGTCTAAGTAGTCATCATCCAAATCATCTGTTGTTACCGACATTCACATCTTGATCATCACTACCATCTCCATGGTTACTTTTCTTGTCATCGACATTGAGATCAAGTAAGAGCACATTATCTTCATCTTCATCTTCATTGAGATATCTAAATATGCCTCCTCTTCTGAGTCATCTTCCTCAACCTCAACTCTTCTCGCATGCCGACCACCTCGCGTGTACACCACCGTCCCACCATGAGCCCTCGTAGGAAGGTTGCAACCTTGAAGGTTGCATGATGCACCAATAGCTTGATCAACTTGATCCCATGTCAAGTCACTTTTACCTTGATGACCACCTTGAGATGTATTTGCTAATGGATTGACCCATCCATTGTCTCAATCAGTGTTCGCCTAGTCAGCCGACTAGGCCGATTAGTCGCCGCCTAGTCGCTAGTCCACGATAACCTGGTCCAGGGTCTTGACGAAAAGGACATTCCCGCCATCGACCAGAACCCTCTTTAGTTTGCTTCCTCGCACGACCGGATCCAACACCAGAGGGTACCTCCCAGGGAAGGCGATCCGGTCCAGGTGGTCCGATCGGTCGAAGGTGATGGGAACCTCGGACCAGCGCAAGTACTTTGGTGTCGCGGGCATGATAGCGTTGATCTCCCGAGTGGTAAGCTTTTGCTTTCGCTTGGACTCGTACGCATCAGAGCCTCCGAAGATGTAGTTGATCTCGCGCTCTGCGTCCTGGTAATCTCCATCGGGTTTCTTGCCTTGACCGCCCTTAGCCGACTGGTTTGAGCTCTCGGCGAACTTCTGCAAAATAAGATAGTCTTTGGCAGAATGTTTTCCTCGAGGATGGAAGGGACATACCGAATCCATCACTTTTTTGTAATCGTTGTCATTGGGGGGCTTAGGTCGGTAGTGCTCCATGTTGGCGGCCATCTCATCCCCCTTTCGCTTCTTATCTTTTGGCTTGCCTTGCTCTTCGTTGGGCTTCTTCTTGGGGCCTCCGTCGTTGACACCGCGATGATTCGCGATGGCCTCTTCGGCTTCAGCCTCCTGATCCGCCATCGTGAACATGGCCTTGAGATTACGCGGGGGGTCCTGGGTCATTTGCCTGATTAGCTCCTCGGATTTGCATCCAGCGAAGAAGGCGTCGATGACCGTCTGCTCCGAAACGTCCTGGATCTCGTTCTTCTTTTTAGTAAAGCGCTTGATGAACTCACGGAGAGTCTCGTTCTTGCGCCGGTGCAGCTGTCCGATCTCCCATCTCCCCGCGGGCCTTTCATAGGTCCCTTGGAAATTGGCGATGAACTGCTCCTGGAGGTCATCCCAAGACTCGATAGAGTTCTCCGGAGTCCCGTAAGCTAGGTTTGGGCTGTTGGGGTCAAAGCGACTGGCAAGTAATTTGCCATGATGTTCTGATCACCTCCTGCCGCGCTGACTGCTAGGGCGTAAACCTGCAGCCAGTTCTTTGGGTCCCTCTCGCCATCGAACTTGTCGATGCCTTTGAGGTTGAAACCGTCCGGCCAAACCACTCGGCGAAGGTCCGGGGTAAAGGCCTGAATCCCCTCCAACGGTCGTGGCCGCCTCCGCGCTGGGGATCTGCTACGACGCTCCCGTCATGGGCCTTGGCGCTGCTCTTGGCGGTGGTCACGCCGATTGGCGATGCTCTCGGCTTGGTCATCGATGCGACGGTTATGTTGGCCGCGAGAGTTCCGCTCGACGTTACTGCGCTCCCGCCGCCTGGCTTCGATATCTTGACGTAGATCTCGTGCGGGCGATTGGTGGGAATCACCAGCCGCTGAGGCGCGAGCCCGGTTCCGATTGCGCGTAGATCGACTTCGAGCGGAAGCAGTCGGGGCGGGAATCACCTCGTTTTGCTGGATGGCAGCCATCTCTACCATGGCCGTCGCTCGGGCAAGGGCCTGGATGCACGGACTGCCTTCCGGAAGCTGCGGCGCGATAGTCTCAAGAAGAGTCTTTGACGCGTTGACGTTGGCCTGGGGAGTGTTGTAAACCTCCTGATCCCTTAACTTCACCGTGCAGAGTTCATTCCAGACGTCGCGGCCGCGCGCGGAGCTGACGTGCGCGGTCTCGGTCTTCCACGACGATAGCGGTTTCCTCGGGTCTGACCGGTTGGGAAGTAGAGTGATGATCTTCCGCCCCGAGGACGAAAACCTCGCGATAGTTACGAATCTCAGCACTCCCATCGGACTCTGAGTCAGAAGCGGAGAGGCTGACTTGTTCGCTCTGTCCAATGGGTTGGCCACCGTTGATGACACCCACGAACACCGCTGGATCTGATTGGGAAGACCCGACCAGATCGGCCAATGGGTTTCCCGAGTCGTTATCTCTTGTCCAAATCTTAGGAGCAATCTGCGCGGAAGCCGCGGCAGAACTCCCAAGTCCGTAGGGAAATCCAGTCGGGGATGTGTAGACCTCATCGGGCTTGAGGGTGTCCAGGCCGGGGTAAGCGATCTCGTGGGGCTCTTCTCCGCTCTCCTCGCTGAGGGGGGCGAAGTGAGGCTGCCCACGGATCCTCCTGAAGAAAGCACATGCAGAATTCTCCAAGCCGAAAGGCAATGGGTCCCATTGATTGCGTGCGCCTGCTTGTTGAATGGTCTCCCGCGGGGTGGGGGGGGAGAGATGAAGATTGCCGATGCCGTCGGCGATGAAGTCTAGGGCGCCGAAGCGAAGAGACTCTCCTGGCCTCATGTCGACGTACGGCGATCTTGAAAAAGCCATCTGATCTGAAAGACGATCTCGACGCTGTCCCCTACCTGGCGCGCCAACTGTCGACTGGTGACTAATTGGGGGGTCACCGCCGGCAATGAATTTGTACGAGGGGACGCTAATCAAGAACTAGGCCAGATGGCAAACACAAGACAGGGTTTACTTCCTGTGTTCTGGGATTATTTGGTGGATCAAGATGCGAGATGCAAGATGATGTTCCTATTCGATTCTTCGTGGTCTCTCTTTGACGGCCCCTACCCCCTCCCTTTATATAGTGTAGGGGGTAGGGTTACAGAACGTCGCACAGTATACGACAATTATTTCTGTTATGATGTTACATGGAATGTATGCATTGATCTACTATTTACATGGAGATATACCATATCTCCGGATCTTTTCTTGGGGCGCAAGGCGTGGGCAATCCGAGTAGTCTTCATCCTCAATCGGCCGACTTGGATCGCCCCCCATCTGCTCCCTTATGGGCCTTCTAGAGGATACCCGGGGCCCATGCAGTCCACAATGGATATCAAAGGTCCCATGAAGCTATTAAATGCCGTATAGTAGTCATCGACAGACATGTCGCCTTGCTGAATACCATGAATGCCTTTCATGAGAGTGTATTGAAGAGCACCACTCTCTTGAACATACCTCTTCTTGAGATAACCCCACATCTCCTTTGCCGACTCATGATGTTCCAGACTCATTCTCATGGAATGCTCAATGCTAGTGACAATGGCACTCATCACTTTGCCATCATCTGTGTGCCAATCCTTTAGTTCTTTGGCCTTAGAAGTAGATGGAGCATCCTTGTTAGCTGTAGCAGGCGGTTCATCAGTTAGATGAGAGGCTAAGCCATAGCCTCTCAACATAGTTTTGACAGAGAACGCCCATTCACGATAATTATGCCCATCAAGCTTGATGTCAATAGCAATAACATTTGACTGAGACATCCTCAATGGCCAAACTAGGGTGCTGTCCACTGTCCTCTGGCCAGCAACAAAGCAGGAGTAGCAACGAAAAATAAGACAAGGGCGGCAGTACAGTAGCACAATGCAGGACCTCAACCTTGACTCAGAGGAAAGATGGAGAGGGGACTGCTGTAGACCCACTGGAGACACTGGAGATGAGATTCAGCCATGGGATCTGGATCTGACAGATCTGGACGGACGGGATCTGGATCTGACAGCTCTGGACGGCGATCGCAAGCTGCAGACGGCGACCGCAAGCTGCAGACGGCGACCTCGAGCGGCTTGAAGACAACCGCAAGCTGCAGACAGCTCCGCGACTGTGGCGGCTTGAAGACGACGTCCACGGCGAGATCTGGACGGCCACGGCGAGGCTGCGGCGGTGGCTTGAAGACGACGTCCACGGGCGGACTACGATGGCAACGCGAACTGGCCTGGGTGGCGACCGCGGCGGCCTAGACCGCGACGGCGACCACAACTGCGACGGCCTAGACGGTGACCGCGACGGTGGCCTGGAGGTGACCGCGACGGCGGCCTAGGGTGGCCTAGACCGCGACGGCCTAGACGACGACCGCGACGGCGGCCTGGATGTGACCGCGACGGCGGCCTGGTGCGGCCTAGACCACGACGGTGGTGATGGATGGTGGATTGGATTGGATTAGATTAGTGGAACCCTAACCCTAATCCTAGACCATGCTCTGATACCATGTTACTTTTGGAGAGAAGAATAGAAAAAGGAGATACTTTGTACAGCAGACTTGGGTGTTTATCTACACTCAATATGGGCCTCATGGGCCTGGACCTAGATAGCCTAGATATGTCCTTAACATGTGGAAGCATTGATCTTGGCCTGTTTTACAGGAAGAACCAAGATATGAATATTGTTGGTTATGCCGATGCTAGGTACCTTTCGGACCCGCATTTTGGTAAATCACAAACTAGGTATGTTTTCTTATGTGGTGGCACTGCAATGTCATGAAAGTCGTCCAAGCAGACGCTAGTGGCTACGTCCACAAACCACTCGGAAATCATTGCATTATACGAAACATCTCGTGAATGTGCATGGTTAAGAAGAATGGTGAAACACATCCTGCAGTCATGTGGATTACCTATTGAGCAAACCCCTACAATTATCTATGAAGATAATGCCGCTTGTGTTGCACAGATGCAAATGGGTTATGTGAAAAGTAATCTTACTAAGCATATTGACCCCCAAGTTCTTTTATGCGCATGAACTGCATAAACTGAACGAAATTAATATCCAGCACACCAAATCCTGTGAGAATTTGGCCGACCTGTTCACTAAATCATTGCCTACTGCCTCCTTTGAAAGGTGTGTTAGAGGCATTGGAATGATTAGGCTCAAAGAAGTGTTGAATTCAGAGGGAGATAATTCACACGTCCTGAATTAAAACTTTGGCATGAAGTCGGAGTACCCAACTCGATCTAGAAGATTGAATGCAATGTTGGGTGTTTTGTACTATTTTTCACTTAGTGGGTTTTCCCTGAAGTTTTCTCACATAAGGTTTTTAATGAGACAAATCGTGCGCACGGCAAGCGTATGCTATGTACTCTTTCTCCAATCCTATTTTTCCACTGGGTTTTTGAATGGAGTTTTGATGAGGCATATGCATCTCGCTGGCAAGGTCCAAGGGGGAGTGTTGGGAAACCGCCTTTGTGGGGAGCCCAGCCCGTGCCCGGGCCGGTGCGCGGCACTGCGCGGCTAGGGCCGACCGGTGGCTCCCCCATGGTGGGTCCCAGATTGGACCTGGCCTAAACCCTAGGCAGTACTATAAATGAAGAGGTGGAGCACCTATTGTATAACAGATCTGAGAAATAATAAAGAGAAGCTCCACCCTATATCTCTTTGTCCCCTGTGATTTTGATCTTTCTCTGTGATTTATTGTCCACGTTTATACCTCGGACTACACCCGGTAGTGAGGTTCCTCAACAATTGCCTCCTCCTCCTAGTCCATCAACGAAGGCGTCTGCATGTTTGCTGGATCCCCATGTGGGCAGCCGCTCTCCTCAGGATGTCATACTACAAATGGCCTCGTCTTTCTTATGTTTTGTTTAGTCTAGTTTTATATGTGTGTGTTGAAACAATCTTGAAATCGCTTGTGTTGGCTAGACCAACCAGATTAAGTACGAAACACAACACATGTGCTCAATTATATTTTCTATTTTAGATTGCTTTTACATTGTTCTTTCTTTGTTCTTCAATTGCATCGTGGGAATAGATTTTCATGATCAGGTCGATCATGTTTCTGACATGGTTGATAACACTTTGTTTTGGTGGTTTAGCGATCATCCGGTTTCCATTCTTTAGTGGTTGGTAGTCAGGGCGTCAAGGTCGTTATGACACCAAATCGAATCTACCTATCTCACCAGAAGATCAGGCCTGGTCTGGCATCAAAAGTCAACCTAAACTTGGCTAATCTTTGCCATAAACTCCACATTGAGACTGAGCGGTTTCAAGTTATGCAGTGGTAAGAGCATCCCCACCAGGGGATGCAAATCAGCCGGCATCAGCACCCGGCAGGATAAAAAATTTGAATCCTGCTGGTCGCACAGTGCATGCGCGGGCGGCATCAGCTGATGCAGGGGAGGGAATGCGAGCCACCTGGGGATGCTCTAAGTGGTAGAAGCGATTAAGGTTTTGAGCAGCGGATTGAAGCATCTTGAAGTTCAAAACTATGTTGAAGATCGAACTTCATTCTACCCTATCCGCTGCTTGTACCTATGAGGAACATTGCACTTGCAGCGCTGGACTGGCGCTTGTGAATGGTCTTGGTCGAGATCAAATGCAATCACTTGGATCCACTCCATGAGAGAAACTATCCAATTCCGACCTAGGAGAACATTAAAGGTTGTATCAACCGTCTGAGACACTACGCCCAAAACTTCATTTGCCGCTTCTGGCTGCATTTCCGCTTTGGCTTCCATTATGAAGGCTCTCGAACATACTGCCAAGAGCAACGCTATGAAGCCTTCTGATGTCCGCGTTGATTCGAATTCTAGCACTAGCCGGCCTCCCACGCCTGCATCTCTCGCTGCTACGATTGTCATCTCGGTGCACAATGCCACTGCAGGCGACCCAGAGTTACGATCTGTCAACCCTCAGTTTTATACTTACCGAGAGCTGCTGTTTACATGCACTAGACCTTGGATCAGTACTTTAGTGCGTGCAATTTAAAGCCGAGTATTATACAGACATACATATCATTGATTGAAAAATTACATACCTGGTTGCATGACAAAGGCTTATTATTAAATAAGCCAAGAGACCGTACAACTGATATAGTGAAACCATCAGAGTCAGCAGAGCATATATAAGATTAACCGAAAGATCCTCCAATGGCTATGCATTCCTGCAGGTGACTGGAGCAAATCCTAAACCGCATCATGGCCATCGTAGCCATGTCATCTCCTTCGAGACACTCGAACAAATCCTTCTCCTTAACTTTCATCTAAAAGAGTCGAGACATGCAAGGTCAGCGTCATCCAAACACTGGCTAGTTAACACTCCAAACGCGTAAAGCTAATTTTTTAAGATGAGTTCAAAATACCCTATCTAGCATTAGGTATTAATGTTTCTTTTAATCATCAGGGGGTTCCCGAGGGGGAGTGGAGTGGTCTTGGTCCGCCATCTCCTTCTCCCTTCGCCTGGACGAAGAGCCCTCCATTGCTTCGCCGATGGGGAAGCCGCGGAAGATGTCCGTGCCGATCCTGAAAACTGGAACCAGAAGGCGAACTAGCGACTATCCCCCTACCTGGCAGGCCACTGTCGGTGTTCTAAACCAGAAAGATTTGTCTCGTGCGAGATTTGTAGTTCGGTTAGGGGGATTTTCGCCGCTTGCTCGCTCCCACTAACACTCACTGGGAGACACCAGATTTACCCAGGTTCGGACCCCCTGTGCGGGTAATAGTCCTACTCCTGCGAGGGTGGTATTCTCTAGGGCTTGAAACGCTCTTGCTGGAGAGCTCGTACAACAGTGTGTAGAACAGATGGGAACCAACCACCTCTTCCTCTGCCCCAGCTCCCTTTTATACTGAAAGGGGCGGACAGTCAGTCAGAGAGAGAGAGAGAGAGACAGAGAGACATGGAGACAGAGACATTCCATTGGTTAGACTCTGGTCACACCATCCCCCACTTGCTCCTGCTGACGTCTATATCTTTAATGGCTTCGGACAATCGGCGGGCCTGACGGGACGTGGGAAACACCTGACACAGGCGCCACTTCGCTCTGCCATGGCATAGTGAAGGAATGACCGCTACAGAGCGACGGACAGGGCTACAGTGGAGGCAATCATCTCTCTCGGTCTCGCACGCCTGAATCCTTGCATTTAATGTCGCTGATAGGCTGAACGTTGAGGAGGCCTTAGCAGCAAAGCTTCCTCCTTTCGTGCGGACGCCTGCTGAGTGGGACCGGTGCCCACCAGCTCGGCAGGGCGCCACGCGTCCTGATTGGGCTCGGCGTGGGGTCTGATCGCCCACTGTACGCCGAGCTGGCACGCGTCCCGCTCGGGCTGGCGTGGGGGTCTGATCGCCCGCTCTACGTCGAGCTGCCACGCGTCCCGCTCAGGCTCGGCGTGGGGGTCTGATTGCCCGCTCTACACCGAGCTGCCACGTGTCCTGCTCTTCCTTGGCGTGGGTACGCCGGTGCGCAGTGCCTTGAAAGTTTGTCATCATTTGGTCACGGAGCTGATTCCATCTTGTTATGGACTCACTAAGCAGCGAAGAGTTCCACGAGAGTGCCATTCCTTCAAGAACGAGAGTAAGATCATTTGCTTTTGTGCCTTAGTCGCCCCCAATGGCTTTGATTGCCATCTCATATACTTGCAAGAATTCCTTGGGCTCAGTTTCATCTGCAAACCTGGTGATATTCACCATCTTGAACTCCTTTCAACACTTCACTTTCCGATGCTCCTGACACAATGGACTCTTAGCTCCCTTGTCTTGCGCCTGCTGCATGGGCTGCTAAAGGGTTGAAGCTTGGTCATTGTTTGATTGGCGCATGCACTCCGCTTCTTCCCTCAGCTCGTGTTAGTCTACTTCATCTGGCTGCCTTTGCAGAGCAAAGCATATTAAAAGGCCTTCATTTTCCTTAGCGAGACGATTAAACGTGACCTTTATTTGTCCTCTTTCCTCCAAGAACTCCCGTATCAAGGGTATTTGGTGCACTCGGCTTCAGTTGAAACTTGTGGATTTTGGTTTTATGGGTTTATTACCTCCGTGTTGATTTGAATCACTTGGGGGTGGATTTTTGTTTACTCCCTCCACTTGGTTTAAGCTCGGTAGTGGCGGAGGGTGGTTCATGGTTGTGTTTACACCCACTGGGTTGTTTGTGGTTGGAATGAGCAGAGTGCTACTTCCCAATTGGGCTATGGTCGGAAGGAGCAAAACACTACCCATTGTTTGGCCAGCGGACGTGAATAATGGAGTGCTACCTCCCACTTGGTTGTCCCTGAGGGGTACAAGATGACCTCATGTAGGTTTGGGATGGGTGGGTTCTTCGTTCCTCCCACATGAAAGGATCTACATGGCCTATAGAGGAGGTGAATACGAGAGTTTAAACTTTTCATTCAAGTTTTGGTTTTTATCAAGCCCGTGACTCAATTAACTAATGGTGACCTATTCTAAACAGAGAAAGAAAGTAACTGAAATGTAGAAATATACTTACTAAATTTTAAATTGCACTATGTGAAAGGAGACAAGAAGGGGTTTTTTAAGGTTCGGAGCCTTCTCTTACCCCCCGCTGAGGCAAGCCCTTGTTCCTTGCAAGAATCAACTCTCGCTCGAGCCTAACACCTCCATCCACTATTGGCAATTCTTCACCGCTCTGGCAACGCAAACTCCAAGCCTTTTACACCTTTTTGAGAGCTTCCACACATGTCGAAGCAAGCTCTTCAAGATCACCAAGAGCAAAGCCGTCTAGGAATATAAAATTCCAAGAGTAAAAAGCTCTAAAATTTAACCTTCTTGGATTAACAGCCCTCTCAACTAACTAGACCAGCTTGGAGACAAAGCCAAGAATTTTGAAGAATATGATTGTGGCTATAGGTTTTGGACTTTGTCTAGCTTAAAGATGTATGCAATGAAGCTTGACCTAAATTGTACCAAAGCTGCACCCACGGTTTCACTCTCAAACTGACGAAAGTTCCAGACTTCCTTTTGCAATTCTACGATTTTTTACAGAGGGAAAAACGTGAAGCAAAACTTCTCCTGAAGAGCTTCCCAGAATTTCTACCGTTAAGGTTTCCTATGGTTAATTTGAACCATGTTAGGTTTTGTGTCGAATATGTGTACAAGTAGGTTACATAGACTATGTGTTGTAATAGGCAGGGTTGGTTTAGAGTTTGAGTCGGACTTTAGCTAGCCTCCACTATATAAAGGGAGGCAGCCGTGGTGTAACCGTATCAACAACCTCATAATAATAGCATACACAAGAGGAGGTCAGCAGCCAGCATGTGGTCATGACCAGGTCAGCTGGTGTGCTGCGGTATTATGGATTGATGAGGTGTGCCCATCATCAAAGCCCCACAGATGTAGGCAAAAACTGAACTGCGTAAATAAACATCATGTCTCCTGGTGTCTTTCGTGATCTTGCATCGGCACATATCCTAATAAGTGGTATGAGAGATTGGTTGGCGAGGTTGACCATGCAGAGGATATAAGGGGAGACATGAGGTTTATGCATACACGGGCACCGTGGAAAATGCCCTATCAGTGCAAGGTGGAGCATGGCGGCAATCGACGATTCGATTGGTGGTGTCGGACACCTCGGGCAGTAGGCTTGAGCCGTTTGATGGGCTACCGTTGGCGGGGATCTACCAAGGGCAGGTGATCGAGGGCCGACAAAGTAGTCGGCAAGGTCAGCAGGTGACGACGACGATCTCAGCGTTCGCGATCAGACCGGCAAGCGCGTAAGGATGTCGGATAGATTGAAACGGTCGGAGTAGTGATGCAACTGGATGTTGCACAGGAGGCGCTACATCATGTCACTGAGGGCAAAGCTGTGACGTGGATGCAGAAGGCCAAGGTGCGGCATGTTTTGCCATGCACGGAAGACGTGGTGTGCGGTGGCGGGCTAGGAAGCCTGCTCGAGGACTCAAAAATTGGATCTAGAGGTGCAAATTGAAGGGGAGTCAAACAAATATCCAAAGGAGGAGTGGAAGATTGTTCTTCTTGACGAGAAGAACTTAGATCAATTGAACAAAAAGGCAGCTAGTGTGAGCGCGATGCTCAGGACTGGGCAATCAGGTCAGTTTTTAAGGGAGATGTTCGGGAAGGCTGTGAGGTGATTTGACCGGAGTGGTCAACTTGGCTGATGGTTAAGTTGGCGGCGATCTGTGCCTAGAGTTGAACGGATCAAGTGGTCATGATGATAATTGTTCAACATGGAGAACAGATTATGGAGATGAGGCCTGACGGCGTGTTCTTCACCGAACCACAGCGAATCACACCCCTATCAGATTTCTACTTCTGCTAGCCGATCAGCCCGAGTTCGATCCGATTCGAGCGTTGGGCGCGGCGAGGAGCGACACGCAGAGATTACCCAGGTTCGGACCCCCTCGTGGGTAATAGTCCTACTCCTGCAGAGCCTTAGCTCTTTTCGTGTTGTGGTTGTGTGGGAATGGTTAGAGAATGCTTTCCCCCTCCCCTTCCTTTCTCTCTCCACCCCTTTTATACAAGCTGTGGGTTGGCGGAAGGAGCCAAGGGGATGGTAATACAGTACGCTGAGTACACTGATAAGACTTGATAGACCAGACAGGAGAGACGAAAACGTGCTGCCGCCGCGCCGAGCGGCGCCGCCCACACGTGCTTTGCAAGTGGCCTTCTGACCCTTGTGAACACGCCGGTGAAAGAACAGGCGGGGCCCAGCTTGCACCGTCTGACACGGGCGGCCAACCTGATGACGGCAACACTCTCTCTCTGCCGGTCAATTCTGCAGAGCCACAGTGACAGTTGAGCAGACCCGCAGAGGTCACTGTGGCGGTAATCATCTCTTCCTCGATCCATCCGCGCGTGATGTCGCATTTAATGCGCCTGTCCTTCGCAGCGGGGGAGAGCCTTCGCCTAGAAGACTCCCCTCGGGACGCTTCCTGCCAGTGAGGGGGCCTCTCGCGCTCGCCCCGCGCACTGGGGCCTGGTCGCCCGCCTGACGCGTGGGGCCCTCGCCTGACGCGCTGAGGAGCTCGCCCACGCGCTGGGGCCTGGTCGCCCGCCTGACGCGTGGGGTCCTCGCCTGGTCGCCCGCCTGACGCGTGGGGCCCTCGCCTGACGCGCTGAGGAGCTCGCCCACGCGCTGGGGCCTGGTCGCCCGCCTGACGCGTGGGGTCCTCGCCTGGCGCGCTGAGGAGTTCGCCCACGCGCTGGGGCCTGGTCGCCCGCCTGACGCGTGGGGTCCTTGCCTGGCGCGCTGAGGAGCTCACCCACACGCTGGGGCCTGGTCGCACGCCTGACGCATGGGCCTCTCGCCTGGTCTTCTTTTGGACTCTTCATACCCCGGTACTTATTGTACCGATAAGACCAGTGATCTATTCTAGATAGCGGACGGATCGGGACGATGCAAACCGTGGTCGGCAAGATGATGCTGACAAAAGGAAGGAACTAGTGCTATTGTTGGCAGTGGATGAAAGTGGCTCGAAAGGCAATGGTGGTGATCGAGGAGAGGACGACATCGCGTGTGTACATGCTGCAAAGGGAGTTGTGAATTCCACATGTAGGGAGTACCGTTGCAGGTGGAGCTGCTGAGCCAGATGTTGCTAAGTCGGCGTTTGTTCCAAAAGATGGCGAGTTCTACGAGGACTCATCGGGTGGCCCGCTGTAGGATGCAAAAGAAGGAAGCAACTAGAGTTCGGGTACATGGTTTCGTGCAAGACGCTGGAACAACTTTAAGGTGGAGAAGACCATATTCTCCAAGGTGGAGTTTGTTAGGTTTTGTGTCGAATATGTGTAGAAGTAGGTTACATGGACTTTGTGTTGTAAGAGGCAGGGTTGGTTTAGAATTAGAGTCGAACTCTAGCGAGTCCGCCACTATATAAAGGGTGGCAGCCCTGGTGTAACCACATCAACGACCTCACAATATCAGCATAGGCAAGAGGAGGTCAGCTGCCGGCATGTGGCCATGACCATGTCAGCCGGTGTGCTGCAGTACTATGGATTGGGGAGGAGCGCACATAATCAAAGCCCCGCAGATGTAGGCGAAATCTGACCTGCGTTAACAAATATCGTGTCTTCTGGTGTCGTTCGTGATCTTAAATCGACGCGAAGACCATATTCTCCAAGGTGGAGTATGTTAGGTTTTGTGTCAAATATGCGTACAAGTAGGTAAGATGGACTCTGTGTTGTAATATCCATGGTTGGTTTAGAGTGAGAGTCAGACTCTAGCCAGGCCTTCACTATATAAAGGGAGGCTGTCCTAGTGTCACCATACCAACGGCCTCATAATAGTGGTATAGGCAAAAGGAGGTCAACGGCCAGCATGTGGTCGTGACCATGTTATGGATTCGGGAGGAGCGCCCATAATCAGTGCCCCGCAGATGTAGGCGAAAGCTAAACTATGTTAACAAACATTGTGTCTCTTGGTGTCGTTCGTGATCTTGCATCGGTGCATATCCTAACAAACCATGATTTGGCTGATCCCGTGAGGGAGAATGGAAACAATTTCCATTTCAGCATTTGCCAAGCCATTCCTTGAATTTCAATGATAGAACAGAGTTGTTCAAATTCGCGGAGATGGCTATCAGTGTTTTTACCTTTTGATCCGGAGAAAGATTTCTCTCGAACCATAGCTATGAGGCCTGGCTGGAATTCAAAGCTAAGAGTATGGATAGGATGGGATGATGGTGGGGGCTCTAAGTACATGGCCTTAAGAGTCAAAAAATAATAGATAGACGTGTCGTCCATGTGGAGGTACATGGACAAGAAAGGTTCGAAACTAGAACATCTTTCGTTCCTCGGCAACGGTGTCAGAAAGCTTGTTTGCGATTCTTATACCTATTGGAATTAATCCGCAGGCGCACGGATATCGTAGTAGCTTACACCCTGGAGTATTCCAAATGTATCGATTTTCCACGAAGAACGAGAATAGCCTAGTTTCTAATCTTGACTTGGCCAGATGGATATGGTGGAATGACGAAAGTGGGGTAACATATTTTGGGTCAAGAGGTTATACTAAAGGTACACACTAGTCAAGAGTAAAAGGTTACTCCACACACAATTGCTACATTGTATTGGAGCTCGGCCGATTGATTACCACCCGCTATCAGTTAAGAACACTGGATGGTTATGATCACTCCCAATTGGGCTCGATTGGGCTTAGAGGTGGATTCCACAAACTGTTGTGCGGATAGCAGGGCTGTCACAACCTACTACCTATCGCTTAGCCGTTGAAACAGGTGTCTACTGGATACTAACTAGTCCAGACACCAAGTCTATACCTAGCAATACTACGTATCCAGTATGGCACTCGATACGCACTCCCACTAAACCTGGCACTAATATCTATTGTGACACCCAAGCACAGAGATTTACCACTCAAGATCTAACACGAGCCTAATGCCAACAGAGAGATAATGTATAAGAAATAAACTTTCTTTATGAATAAAGGATATGACTAAGTGTTACCATAGAAGACGAAGCAGAACTCACACCCGAGTTCAGCTCTAGAGCTCTAGTGGAGGGTTGCCAACATGCCGGCTTCTCCTCAACTCTCTCACCTACTTTACTCGATATTTGGGCAGCGTAATGCTGCTTTCTGTTCTTCCCACACTTCCTCGTGAGGATCACATGAAGAGAAGGGGCTTTATTTACAGTGCACCGCAACGAGTGAAGGGTTGCCTCGTGTAGGGACAAGTGTCCTCTTCTCCCCAGACGAAGGAGAATCCAAAGTGGATCCAAAGGGGGTTGGTTGGCCCAAGTCGGTCGGCCGACCGGGCTTTGGTCGATCCCAGCACTCGGTTTCGCATGGGATCCTTCTTTAACAATGTAGATCATCCCGTTGAGGCAGTTTTGGCAGTTGAGGTCGGTAAAACTTACTTTCTCAGGGGCCAAGTGATCCAAGTGTGAAGGACATGCAACCATTCGATCAAACCGACATGCATCAACGCTGGGGATAGCCTCCTTTTGTGCTTCTAGGATCACTGGAGAAAGAACAGTCCCGGCATGGACCAGGTACCGGTTGGCCGACCCTATCCCGGTCAGCCGACCAGGGTTTTTCTCCGGTTTGGGTCAGATTTTGCTCAGTAGGCCATAGTTATTTAAATTGAGCATGAACAGTGGTGCGCTGGCAGAACTTGTTCCCTCCATCTTTTTGCGCTTGTGGCCGCCTTCGGAGAAAGGATTCTCGACTCCCAGCACTGGGTTGATCTTCGCGGTCACCCTAGCGCTGGCGGCTCGTGATGCGGACACATGTTGCCATGAACGGTTCAGATCGAAAAGGCTCGCGGAAAAATAAAAATTATCTCCGGCTGAGGAAATTCCAAGGGAGGCGCGTGCCGATGGGTGCCATGTGGACTTAGTGGTGGTCAAGATCAATTGCCCCCACTAGCGCACGTCTCGACAAATCTGTTCTCGGTCACCTCAACCATCACATCCCTCTCGCACCGCGTGCCAATCTCCATAATGGTTTGCCCCGTATCCGAAGGTAACATCATCTAATGGTCGGAGAAATGTAAAGTTCTTTCCAGGACCCTCAGGCACCTTCGCTTTTGCCACCTCGGCCTGGTAAGGGGGAGGGCCACTAGGAATGGCCAATCACCACGCCGAGGCGGGGCAAGGACGCAAGGGCTTCTGCTGTAGATGCCCATTTTTAAAAAATCAATGCAGGGATCCCGAAAGCACAGCGCGAGGACCAGGCGATACCCCAGTGGCATCAAGCGGTTTGGAGAGATTGAAGATGCGGGTCCTGTGGCCCATGTATATCTCCCCGAAGGATGGTAGAATCTTCAGAGGGATCGTGAGGATGAAGAAGGCAGAAACTAAAGATGGGACATCCCAGCTGTGGACTGGATGGGCTTCTTGTATTCTCACAGAAGGCCCATAATGTGGTGAACAAAGGCGGCCCGAGCCATCTGGAAGAGGATGGATACCACTCGGACTACAACTAACTTTGATGCCAAGGATAGTTCTGAAGATAGAACTTGATCCTGTTTGATTAGAAGATTTGTATCTATAAACATCGGTGCGTATACGTGTTGGATAGTTTGGAGATAGGATTCGGTATAACAAACCGGATATGATTGTATAACCTTATCCCCCTTACACTATATAAATGGTGGGGTAGGTACCGTAGTCTCATTATCTTCTCTAAGCCTAACCACAACATATGATCTCGAGACTTCCATTGTAATCGAGATCCTCATAATTCCAAGAACACAATACTAGGGTATTATCTCGTCCCTGAGTGCCTGGACTTGTCTTAAAATGTCTCCCTGTCTTGTGTTACTGTTAGGCTTAAGATCTTACGCAAACCGCACAAATTCTATTGCCGACCACACCACTCAGTTGAACACCCGTTGACAATTGGCACTCCAGGTAGGGACAGTGTCAAGATCATCGTCAAGCTTGATGGCGTCGTCAAAATTGCCGAGAGCTGTCTTCACGTCGGGGCAAGCGTTACCCTTTCGGAGCATTGGATTTCGTTGCCGATGGCATCGGCAACCTTCGTCTCTCCGATCCTAGAGAGAACCGATCTGAAGAAGGTACATGCGCTTTATCATCCGTATTCCCATACGGACTGGTGAATTCTACAGCCACTTTCTCCAACTCGATGAGCCAGCAATTCCACCCCGCACCCACTTCTACTACGAGTGAAGAACTCGGGAGCAATGCTTCCCCAGACTCAGACGAGATCCAATCTGAGTGAATTCCTACATATCAGCTCGGGGTTCCCTTCAGGTTCAAAAATTCTGCTGTCACCTTCACAAAGATCCTCAATGAACTCGGGACAGGAGGCGACCAAGTCAAGGATCAATCCCAAGGGCAGATCAGAGCAATCCAATCGGCCCCGACTCAGTTCGTAGGTGTCATCAATGGTGGCCAATCCCTCAGATAGAGTGAGCAGGTCAGCTTCTCCCACTCGGATTCTGAGTCGGAAGGTAGCACAGAGGTCTGCAACTACAACTAAGTTTCTGTTCTCGGCGCTGGCGATCTTCGTACAACTTCTCAGCATGCCGAAGATGAAGTGGCCTCTACAGAGGTGGCTGAAGTCGAGTAGCGCCGTGGAGAAGACCAAGAACGAATGCGCCAGCTTCGAATCCGAAGCCGCAACATACAAAATGAATTGTAGGCGGTGAAGCTAAGGAAGCACGAAATCTACATGACCCCACAGGCCAACATCGTCGCCTCGAAGGCAGCCCCCTCATTCAAACCTTAGCCCGAGCAACGGCCATGGTCGAGATGGCCGCGATCCAGAAAAAGGACGCCCACCCAGCTCCAACTACGCCCGTAACGGCAAACAGCCGGTCCGCTCGTAATCGGAGCAAGGCGCATGCGTCTGCCGCTAGAGGATCACATCGATCGGCGGGACATGACCTCTGTCATGGCATAGAATCAATAAGGAGAGAGCGCACAGACAGCAAGCGAGATTCATGCCGCCATCACAGTCGACGCGAGGATGACCACGCCGAAAGCACCGCCAGTCGACAAGATCATCATGGCGGGCATCCACGCCACGACCAACATCATGGAAGCCGCGACAGATGACGGTTCTAACAGCCACGCCCCTTAGAAAGAATTCGAGCATTCACCCTGGATCTCCGTCGGGTGGTCTAGCCGGACGGATTTAACCTCAAAGTCAACGATAAGTTTGATGCTGAGAGGGACCCAAAGAATTGGCTATATATCTATGCCCTAGCAGTCAGCGCGGCTGGAGGAGATCAGAATGTCATGGCGAATTACTTGCTGGTCGCTCTGACCCAAATAGCCCAAACCTGGCTAACGAGGTTTCTGGAGAATTCCTGAAGACCTGAGATAGACGACTAGAGGGGGTGAATAGATCGCACAAATTTTGGAAGCTACCATTTTCACCAAAACCCGAACAACTTGACAATTTTTTGTACCCATAGCATGCATGACTAAGAGTCATGGAATATGTGAGAATTTTTTCATTCACAATCCTGGTTATGAAGTGTCCAAAAGAGAGAAACCATGATGTGACCATATCCATCACAGGTATGACCAACACTACGTCAATGTGGTGGTCATCAAGATTTCCGTTGACTACTTCGCCAGCACGCACGTCGATGAGTCTTCGATTGACTACTTCATCTTCGACCTCTTCATCTACGACAAGTTGGCAACACTTCACGGCATCATCTACATCAACTATGGTATCATCAGAAACTATATGGCATCATCGACCCACGCCATTGCCAGGTCGCACGCATAGCCGGCAAGCTCATCATGCTGATATTGCGTTGTCGGCACCAGCAGTTCGGCCTTCACCATGGACACCTCTCCAAGCTCATGACGTATTCGTTTTAGGGTCTTGCATGTCTGTTTTATTTGCCGATTATTCATGTTTATTGCTCTATCGGACATTAAGCCGATAGAATAATAATCAGATTCCTTAAAGCCGATTATTAAAAACCTGATCTGGCTGTTTCCTAAAGCCGATTAGGGTCATGTCACTAACAATTTTTCCCTTGTCAATCTACAGGTCAAATTGACTGGCATGTTTGGTTCCTGGTTGTGACGCAAGCCCAGACTTCACGCTTCCTCACGTGTGTTCACGAAGATCCAACTTTTCTTGTCAACAAACTTTTTGGCACGCCTGGTGGGACCCGAAGAATCAGAATTGACGAGATGACTCGCACTGATGTTGAGGCGGCGATAGAAGCACTTAAGCTCGTTGCTGAAGCCGTGACTTTTGATGAGTGAGCCCTGATCAGAAAAAAGAGATTGAAGATAGGCTCGCTGAAATCCATGAAGAAAATAAGAAAAGGATGTTGACAGGCTATCGGAAGACTCGCAGCAGCCAGATTACAAAAACTTCTATTGGAGACCCATTGCTTACTGGAGATTTTTCTGCGGCTGGAGTTTTTCACCCAAATCCTCCGTTCGCAGATAACCCAAATCAAGTTTTCAATCCAAATCCTGCGCTAGGGGAAATCAATCCAAATCCGATTCAACCAATACCGAGTAATCAGGCTATAATCCCGGTACCAGATCCGATTTATCAGCCGATCAACTCTGGGATGAATGAGAATCTAGAAGAGATGACAAGGAAACTGGTGTATAACGTGACGAAACAGTGTGGGTTCAACACTCCTAAGATTGCTCCACGTTATACCATGCCGTACCCATCAGCTTTTAATGAAATGGAGTTTCCTCATAATTACCGAGTCCCAGATTTTGAAAACGCTAAGTTCAGTGGAAGCGATAACATCTCTACGCGCGAGCACATTGCTAGATTTCTTGCGTTATGTGGAGAAGCTGTTTCAAAAGATACACTTAAATGCCGACTGTTCCCTTTATCGCTATCAGGATCAGCATTTAACTGGTTTACTTCACTTCCTCCAAACAGCATTACCTCCTGGCCGGACCTTGAGAAGAAGTTTCACGAATATTTTTATTCTGGAGAGAACGAAGCTAGAATTACCGATATTATGATGATCAAACAGAAATTTGGAGAATCGGTAAATGATTACCTACGTCGGTTCAGGGAGGTGAGAAACCGATGTTATAGCCTTTCACTGCCCGACAATGAATTAGCAGAATTGGCTTTCAAAGGTTTATTACCTGTCAATCAGAAGAAGGTGGGCAATCAAGAATTTACTGATATTTCCCATATGGCTCACAAAATCGCGCTATATGAAAGCCGATTCTTTGATAATTCTTATCCAGGCCAGAAAGAGTATCGGAATAATAACAACAATGAAGGGAAAGATAAAGCTATTAATATTGTTGAAACTGAGGAAGTAGAAGATTCTGATGATTCCGATAAAGAAGTTGGTGCTTATGTTGCTGAATGGGTAAGCAACAAGAAAGAATTCGAGCTTGGGTGGATAAAGAAAAAAAATTCTGAGAAGAGCAAGTATTCCTTTGACACGTCTAAGTGTGATCAAATTTTCGATCATTTATTACAGGAGAAGAAAATCCGGCTTAAGCAGGGTCATGTGGTTCCTCCGCTCGAAGAGCTTAAGAAGCGGAAATATTGCAAGTGGCATAATTCCTATTCACACGTCACTAATGAGTGCAATGTTTTCAAGCAACTTGTGCAAAAGGTGATCGAAAGTGGGCAGCTTCGATATCAAGGCAAAAGTTCGCAAATTGATACAGAACCTTTTCCGGTTGGCTTTGTTCGAATGGTTGATACTTCCAAAAGAAAAGCCGACGATTCGGGGAATTCCAATTGGTTTAAAGTGCTCGTTGGCTCTAAGAGGATTGTAGTAGAAGAAAGGCCAGAGTTGAAATTCCGAACAGCAAGACGACGTGGTAGCAAAAGTGTTGGCGAGTGGCGCGAGGTAAGACGTGGGAGAGATCAGAATCCGATTACCAAGCCAAGGCCAAAGCCAGCTTTTGATCAGTTGTTAGAAAAGTATGATCGAATGGCTAGGAATACACTCCGTAGGAGCATCAGATCAAATACTCCTGAGCCTATTCAAGGAAATTCAAGGAATCAAGGTTGGGAGATGGAGCATTGGGAATGTCCCTTTTTTCGATATTGTTGGGAAGAGAGGATGTCGTT